>JAPYKE020000517.1:0-161345 GCA_028554795.2 Sinohyriopsis cumingii
TCAAGATACCTGTTATTATTGTCAAGAAAAAGGACATTGGTCTCCAGATTGCCCAAAAAAGAAACAAGAGGAGTCAGAAGAAAAGAGGAATTCTTCAGAAGAAGAGAGGGATTCTTCGGAGGAAGAGATGGATTCTTCTGAGGAAGAAAGAAGACAGGTGAAGAAAAAGAAACAGGAGAAAAAAAGAAGAAGGGAAGAAAGCGAGGAGGAAGAAGAGGAAAAGAGTGTGACGGTGAAGAAATTCAAAAAACAGAGAGACTAAACAAGGAGAAAAGAAGAAATCAATGAACTTTTAATTAAAGTGTTGAGTTGTGAATTGTGAATTGGATTGTAAAAAAATGGAGAAAAGAATAAATGAATGATATAAGGTAAGAGTCTTTGAGTTTTGATTTTAAAATAAGAAGCTACACTCACGCACTCATACACAGACACGTACTATAAGGGTAAAATGGGTGGTTTTTTTTGAGTTATTGGCAAATTGAAATTGTATTTCTTTTCGAGAAATGTGGGTGGCCCTGAAAAGGGCCTTTTTTCTTCATGGTGTAGGGGTGAGTTTAAGCAATCAACTTTAACTGCCTTATGCCTTTGCCACGGCCAAGGCCTACTTCTGGACTGCGTAATGTTGATGATGATTGGGTTGAAATCACTAAGGGTGGTACGGTAGGCTTAGTCACAGGGTTGACGTGTTTAGCTCGGGAAGGTCGTATTCTCTTCGGTCGTGATAAAGAAGTCTGATACATTTGTTTCAGACTTCTTAACTCTGCTAAAATGTCCAACAGTACCGTGACCGTTTGATTTTCACCCTCTTGTTTCTTTGCTGCTACTTCTTCTTGCTGTTGCTGTTGTTGTTTTTTTCTTACCTCTTCTTCTTGTTGCTGTTGCTGTAGGAGAAAAGCCTGTTCCGCTTCCTTTTGTCGTTGTATAAATTTCTCCAATTCTTCTTTCTGTCTCTGTCTAAAATTTTCCACTTGCGGTAATGAAGAAGGTAACGAAGGTTCTGGAACAAATTCTTGCGAGGAGAGAAAATCCACAAAATCCCAATTCACCTCTTCTGAAAGTAAGTCCGAGTTCCCTTGGGCAGTCTCCCCTGCTGGTGCACCCCGATGGATCATTTTCTGAGTTTCCGTCATGTTGAATCACTGTCGCATAGATTGACTGCACACAAGCGCTAGCGAATCTATATAGACTACGTGACGTCACAGACTGCTCTCTTCGGATTGGATGCGGGCTGACTGAATTCTGTAACGCGTGTTAGGATTGGTGAATGAACTCAATCCGTTTCAATCCTTCCTTTCCCTATAAATAAGCGCCGTTCACTGCATTGATTCACCTATTCTCGGAGCCTCAACATGTGGACCGACGTTGAATCTTCAACCCTTGTGTCAACGATGATGTTCAGGACGGACATGCTCATGTATGTCCGATCCAAGTGGACCGTTGTCCACAGGACCAACAGCAGCCTGTGGATAAGAAGAGTCTATATAGAGAGACAAGGTTGCCTCAAGCGGACTCTGATGTATGGCCCTGCTGTAAGACGAAGTTTGAGGAAAAGAAGATGTCGCAAATGCCCTTTATGTTAAGGGCATATTAACATAAACCAAAGGCCCTTTTCAGGGCCAGCCATATTTCTCGAAAAGAGATAGTCTTTGAATTGCCTACCCCTTTTTTAAAAAAATTTTTAAAAAATAATCCCATGTTAAATTCCCCTTGTCCGTAGAGTGACCCACGATTTATCGCCATGTTAAATTCCCCTTGTCCGTAAAGTGGCCCACGATTTATTCCCATGTTAATTCCCCTTGTCCGTAGATTTGCCCACGATTTTTCTCCATGTTAAATTTCCATTGTCTGTAGATTTGCCCAAGGGGTTTTGTAATGCTAATTCCCATTGTCCGTAGGGTGCCCCCCTTCACTACTAACGTGATGACGTCTGCAGTCACCTACAAAGTGCAAATGTGTCAACAATATCTTGTTGAATCAAAGAAATATTATTCCAGTTTTGAATTTAGTATAAATTCTAGTGAATATCTTTATCCAAGAATTATATCAGAGTACTTTTGTATATCCATGGAAAATAATCACTCGAATTCAATAATTTGAAGAAAATAAAATTCAGCCCAAACTGGACACAACACAATACAACTTAACGTGTCAAGTGTTTTACGCCCAACTGAAAACCTTTCTCAAAATGCCAGATATGCGACTAATTAGGAAGCAACACAGATTCTCAGATAAGGGTCAAACGTTCATTCAGAAACAAACAAATACACATCCAAACAAACAGAAACGAAGACAGAAATGTTCTAAAGAAAGACTCACAGATATAATAGAAACTCGAAAATGAAAAGTCTGTTGTATGTGTTCAAAACATTTTTTCAAGTATATAAATGGGCTCTCTGACCTGTGCTTTGGTCTAAGCACTACCTATTTAGTAAATAAACATTTGGACACGAAACAAACCTATTTACGAGTTATTTAGTTATTGGTTCTATTAAACTACTTTTTTAAATTAAAGTTCAGCGACCAGACAGAGAGAGCCTACTCCAAATCAAAATCCACCATATCACCCGCAAAGTAATACCACATTCCAGAGTCGGAAAAGTGCTCATCTTTCCTGTTTGTTTGGATGCGCATTTGTTTGTTTCTGTATATCTATGTTTGTCCCTATCAAACCTTTGTCCCAAAAATACATTTTACCCTATAAAAAGTTTTGACCCTATAAATCCCATGACGCTACCGAATGTTCAATTCCCATTGACCTCCAGTTGACATTCCCATGTTAAATTCCCATTGTCGCCAAAGTGCAAACCCCCTATTTTAACATTAAAGTCCCATGGTCGCTAAACTGTCCCCATTAACTACTGACATTGCTGGGACTGCAATAAAAGGCAGACAGTCTTATTCAAACCTTTTTGTGACATGATCATTGTCCATTAAAGCCATTTTGAATTAATACTGGAACTTATACGCGACTTGATTCAGTATTTAACAGTACACTGATCTAGGTAGGACACACGGTACTAATTGTATGGAGAAAAGGGAACCAGCCTGGAAATGTGTGAATATAAGATATATATGAATAACGTATATGGATTTGGCTGGCCAGGATTGGTTGATAATGAAAGAGTTATTTTGTAGGAAAAAGAATAGTTTGAGAGCTTATCTTAGTAGTAACTTTAAAAAATAGAGACATTGTTTTCTTGATGTAATTTCAGTCTTTTAATAGTTTCGAGTTTGGAACACTCATTACTGAAATTAGCACCTGATTCTTTGGTGAGGAATTGAAAGCACATGTTTTAAACACATGTAGGTCCAGAACCTACCACGGTTCATTTACTTTTCTCTGCACACAAGTTGTCATCCAGGTTTCATCTGTACTGATAAATATAATTTTGATCATGAGCACTCAGAAATTTAAAGTTATTGAAATTTTAATATCATGGTGTTTACATTGGTTTGGTATGTGAACTGAATTAGAATCTTCTACTTCTTTACCGTAAGTGTGAATCAAGTGCGCCCTGACAACACGATTATATAGCGACGGTCGTAGAAGTGTGGTTTACTGTTTCACTTCCCGGTGGGCGAATTACCCTAACTTAAGTTTGTGGGACACTTTGGTGATTAAATGGAGACTCCAAGAAAACATACGCAGATGAACAAAAACGGTGCAGATGAGGTATTAATATTTTTGAGCTGAAATATTGAGCCGGGCTCCTAGACCAACAAGTAAAAAGTAGGTCTCTGTTTTTTTTCTGACATTAGTAATAAATGTCAGAAGAAAAAATGCGGAGACCTACTTGTTGGTCTATCGGGCCCCTTGCAATAGTAGATTACCCGGGTTTGACGCACTTAAACCCTTTAGCATTTACTTTCATCTTTTCAGAAATATGCTTCTTTCATAGTAATATGTTTCATTACCTTGGAAACATTAGGTACTTTGGCAAAGTACGGATCATACATAACAATGATATATTCCCTCAGACTCTTCTAAACGAGCTTTCATTCAGACGACCCCTTGCTGTAAAGATCATGTTTTACGTCACCCAGTATGATGTACCTCACATGAGTCTATTTATTTTCCTGTAGCACTATTGCAAACTTGCTTCGTTGAAAATAATATATTGTATATCAACATATACAGAAGAAATAAAACTCAAGTTTATATGAAAATGACGTTAAAATAATTGTGTTAGCATTCCTAAAGATATTATTATATTTATAATAATCTTTATTTTGGAACAGATTTTATTGTTTAAGATAAAATAATTCAATTGGGGAACTTATAAATATGTACTTATGATTTAAAACAATAAATTTATTGTATGGCTGTTTTTTTGTTTTTTTTTCTTCTATTTTTACTTAACTGGCATTGTTAATGTACAGAAACTCAGTCTTTGAATATACTATTTGTGGGGGGGGGGTTGGTGTTTTTTTTGTATTTTTTAAATTTTAAAACTGGTTTGCATCCTTTATAACTTATGTCTCTAAAAGTGCAAATAATCAGAGACATAAGACAAAATAGAACAGGACATTTTATTTTCATTCATTGTAATTCATAACATTATCAAACCAATGTATCAATAACAAATTGGTTCAAATAAGTTAAATATCGATATTCTCGAAAAGGCTGATTGAACATTTCCTATTAAAGTAAAATTTCTTATTTATCCGATAGAAAAAAGAAAAGAATTATTTACAAATAAGAAATAATATATAGGATGTTGATTTAGTTATGAAATACATCGTACAATTATGTTTCATGTAAATTTCCACAAGTTATAGTGACAAGAGAAGCATCTGAGAATAACACTAATGACAGATCCATGTACACCTTTATAACTTTGTACACTGTTCTCAACAGTGGTAATGATACAGTTATTAGTTGTAACTAACATGGCAAACAAAATATTGAGTATCAGACTGGATGTTTATTATGGCGGGAAGTTGATTAGCCCCGTCAGAACAGCTGATAAGGTATTCTTATCAGTGAATTTGTGAAATGCAGTTTTTTATGGCATGTAACTTTTCTTTCATTTCACAATTATTACTATGATTTTTCACAAATGTTTCTGTTTGGCGACTTATGTTGATCACTGTAAACAAATTTTGTGTTTGTTAAATCAATGAGAGCTGTGTTCTCTTGAGAACTGTGCGTTTATAATACAGCCTCAAAACTGGGTAGCGTCAAATTAGGGTGTGGGACGATACATTGTTCACCTTTCTATTCATGCACTCAGTACTAATATAAATATAAGTGAAAGTTAGATTGTGAAATGTATATCAAAGTAGCAGGTAGATATCAGTATTGATCTTAACTGAATTATTAATTAATGCTTTCTAAACTTTAACGCTAGTATATTTTTAAGAATGCCAATTCATTCCTGATTGTTGACTGAGCCTTAAGCTCATGGCAAAACTTAACATGTTAAATGATATTTCTCAGCTTTGAAAATGTACTGTTGCTATTTTTGTGTCAATATTCACCATAATCTTTGTTCCCAGCCCCTCGTATTTTGCATATATTATAGTCCTTGTAAAACGTTCTTGAGACACTACCTCACATACTGTACAAAATATTAAAGTACAAATCTATTGAATAATTATAAAAACAAAAATAAAAGAATAGCATCGACATAATTAGAATATTAACTTTCCTAACATGGCGTATGTTTACCTTGAAACTTGTTTAGGAAAATGACCAACTGTAGGCAAATCAAATGACTGGAGGCGTTTTTTGTGGTCATTTTCAAAATGAAAATTAAATTTTGGCTTGAGTAAATTTTCATTTATTTATGATTACAGAGCGTCATGTAACATTTTAAGATATAACAATTTGTATGCAAATGCAGAGCTAGCACAGAAAGGCAAAGCCCAGCTGTAAAGAGTGCTAAAAAAAGGTGAAAAACAGTAGAAGAGAAGATTTTGTATTTTGTACTTTTTTTAAACTTCACTACAAAAGGACAAATTTAAAATATTTATAAAGTATTTTGAAACACCCGCACTAAATATAATGTGCAGGAGAATATATGGTTTTGTCTGTGACATAATACCAAACATTCATGGAACATAATTTGATTTGTGATTATGCAGACATTTTGAGAAAGGTGATTTTGTCACTATGTAAGTACTGTACTGTAACTGCATGTCTACAACAGATGGGTAGAATATAGCCTATTGCATGTAGGTTCATGAAACCCGATGTGTGTATTCACCTTTATCACTTATGATAGGATCCATACAATTCAATTTTGACCTGCTTTTCTATGCAGCGGTTTTGGATTATGTACTAATGAAGGAGGCGAGACATACAGTGGTATTCTAAACAAAACTTCTCGTGTTGCGAAGCACTGACATTCCAATTTATATAGTAATTTGGGAATGACGAAAGAGGCAAATCTTCAATTTAAATTTATTTTTTGGAACAGAAAACATTAATCGAATTAAACTTGAAATATGATGGACACTTATACAGTGTCATCTTCTGCTGACATTTGATTCATCTATCATATTCCAGATTACATATTTCACAAATTGAAGTAGATGTAACATTGGAGACGATAGACAACGTGTCATTGAGGCACAACCCCATTAGGAATCATGCAGTAAAGACTATGTAAGCTTCTGCATTTAAAAACATTTCCAGGCCGTAAAATTACTTTATGAAATATTCCATTTCTTTCTGGCTCATTATGTATGTATGTATATGTGTGTGGAGGGGGCGGGAGGAGGGCTACCAGCTATCAGAATCTGTCATATATTGCATTTGTCGTTAGAACTTAATTTGAATTAGATTAAGATGTAAACATGTTTGATAAAACTTCAAATATAAAATCCCGTTTTACTTTTCTAAAGTACCAGTATCATTCTTGTGTACGAATATATTATGTTTGCTTGATTCATGGCAGCTTTAGCATCTAAGTATTCCGTGTCACAGGTGCGCAAGGCAGAAGATGAACAACCACCTGAATTATTCCAGAAATCTGAATTGACAGATATCACCCTCGTAGTACAAGGAAAGGAGCTGCACTTTGCTAAACATCCACTAATGGCTGGGTCTGTTGTATTTACCAATATGATTAAGGGCAGCGAAGACAAATCACGACTGGTATTGGCTGATGTGCCTTACAAAGACATGATTATGTACCTTGAATGCCTACATCCAAAGACGTTACAGCTCACTACAGGTAATTAAATTTCGTATAGCATAGAGATGCCTGACAATTTAGAAATTCTGCTATATCATCCAGCGTGGGAAAGGGTGAGAGTGTTTGGGTGGATGGGTGTTATTTTTAGACCGCAAAGAAATTAAAGGAGAGTAGAAATGATCTTGGGTTCCTTTACTAATATGTCATAACATTTGTGAGCAGTAGGATGCATATGATTTACGATTGCACTAGAAAGAATATCACAAAGGTGAGTCTCCAACTTTTATCAGAGAATATAGCAAGTAATGTAAAATAATGGGTGGCAGGCAAGAGATGATAGACAGATTCATGAAGCTATTGAATTCTGGGCTAGGGCAATCATTTGATGCAAGCTTTGTACTGTTCTGAATCCATTTTCTTAAAATAAGTAACAGAAAAGAGTGAAGACAACAAGCCTTGTAAAATTTAACGAATAATGTATTTCCCTTGAATAAAAGGTAAAAAATATGAAATAAGAACTTATGTTATTGCTAATTAAATCCAAATTGTAATAATCTAAGAATTGAAAAACACAAGTCCTATCAAGTAAAAAGTTCTAAATGAATCACAGTTCAAATCCCGCTGAAATCCAAGATGGAAGGCGATGACATAAGCAATAGTCAGCGTTGTACTGATGTGTCAACAGTCTCTTAATTGATCACAGAAAATAGTATTCCAGTTTTGAATTCTGTATATATTTCGGTAAAAGTCCTTGTCCAAAGATTTAATTTAGAGCACTAGTAATTCGAGGGAAAAGAATCACTTGAAATTCAATAATTTGAAGAAAACAAAAATTCAGCCCCAATCTTGACACAATGTAAAACAATTTGACTTTTCAAGTGTTAAGGCATGGCTGATAGAATTCTTATCATAACGTCAGTTATAGGACTAACTAAAATGCCAAACAGATGCCCGGGGGGAGGTCAGGAGTTCATCTTTCTGAAAAAATTAAAAGTGTGTTTACAAACTAACACGTGCCTCAAGTCTCGTAGTCAGGTATGACCTTGACTCAGGTAAATGATTCATACTCCGAGAAAGAATTTAAAAAATTCAAACATGTTGTTTACCAAAACTGTCACAGATTTTAAGGTCAGCAACTACATACAGTGCCTCTATTATTAGATATTTACGTCAATGAAATAAATATAACAAAATCAATCAAGTCACACATAACTGAACCTAATTCTCAAAATGTTCAGTAAACAATATTACATTACAATAACATGCAATGGAATAAAAAGTATTTTGGAACTGACAGACAAACAATTAATTTAAACATACACAACAGTTAAGATGATATCGAATGACTTTGATTCATTATTCGATAATCATGCGATTGTTACAATGTCATTATCCTTTGTATTTATCAGACGAAATAAAGAAAAAAAAACGGATCACATATTTTGCATATAGTCCACATTATGTTATATGTATTCATTGCTTCTAAGATTTCATGCACACACATATATACACAAATACAAATTCAGTATTGCATATTGAGCATTGATTTCTCTCAACGTTTGTCTTATGTTTCCCAAATCTTGATCAATATTGAAAAATATGCCTACGACCTGTTTTAAGTGGACGATCATAACATCTCGGCTGGTACTAGCTGTGGCCACGAAAACTGTAAGATGGAAAAAAGTATCCATTTTAAAACAATTTACTTTGCTATGAAAACATTTACGGTTTGTGGTAGTCAGACGAGTTGCAAAACAGTGTTTCAGTCAACTGCAGGTGTATTGTATTTTTGCAGTTAAAGTCACACCTATGGCATGTACCCCTGTGTATAATTCAAGCAAGAAGGACCTACCTTTCATTGAAAGACTTTAGCATTTATAATAATTAAGAGCTTAAAGTTTTAATTTCTTAATTGTATTTACTTTTAAACATAATTTTAGGAGCTACTTATATTTTAAATGGAGTAATTGTTTTAGTTTTTGCCAAGTTAGAACTAATAACATCGCTCACTTTAACAGTGTACCCACGATATTGTTGAATATCTGAAATTGTCCTGCACTATGTCCCATCATCTTTTCCCCCTAATATAAATAATAGCATATATGTACAAGCTGATTTAATCTTTTGCCATGTTTACAACCACTGTAGCTCTAAATGCCCTTTGTTGAAATATAGAATGACCATTTTACCATCCAGAATTCAGTCCTTCTGCCTTTCAGAACATTCTAACTATGTTATAAACCTGGCAATTGCAACAAAACAGACTTATTCGAACATTTTCAGCAAGGATACAATATAACCCTGGTATTATTCCTTAATTTGGCAGGTGATAACATAATCAGTAAAGGTTCCAACAATGACCACTGCAAATTGTGTTCAAATCAGATATGAAAAAGATAGAGCTATTTAATGCAATGGCTCCAAAAGATGGAATCATTCAAAGTGTGTGGAGTGGGTATCAACAAAAATAAGCAAAGAAACTATCATTAGATGCTCGGTTTTGTCTAAGTTGTGCAGCAGAGTGAGACCCTTATAATGGCCATTTTCTGAATTCCCACAAGACTATGCAGTGCGACTCCTGCCACCTTTGGATCCACAATAACTAATCAAATGTATGTAGGTTAAAATATAATTAAATTCAAGCTACATCTAGTACTTATGTATGTCTTAAATGTGACATTCTAAATTTCCCTGACTCGTTTCTTGAAAAAGACTCACAAATTGAAACTAACAATACAATAGGAAAGGAAGTTGTTCAGACCCAAATTCAACAACAATAAACTGAACAAAAGGATCAGACGTTTGTATCAATGAACATAAAAAGCATTAAAAGTAAGAAGTTCAAGATATTTTCATTTATAAATGCTGAGAAACAAGAGTAGTTTTATAAAATGGAGGTTTTTCATGCAGAGAAAAGTGGTTCTGGCACAGGTTAATGAGAGCTATGGGGGTTTCTCGACCAAACGTAGGAAAATCAATCGTAAAGCATGTTCTATTCTAGATAAACCCTGCATGTTCTGGACCAAACGTAAGAATCTCATGGGGATTCTAACACCGCCCAGCTTCACGATGGCGATCCAGTGAATCCAGATCCATCGTTATAACTTTGTCGGTTGATCACGCAGCTGAACCGACCAAAGAGAGCGACCCTTGAACGATCGAACAATTGAAGAGTAAGCTGTTCGCGTCGGTGAGGTTCACTGGTAATTCCCTCTTGTACACACCAATATCCCATAATACCGTGCCAGTGCTGAAATCCAGGATGGATCCGATTGAGTTGGAGATGTCAAATTCTGCAGATAACCACCCGAGAACGTGATTCTGGTGCTCAGTGTGGAATAACTGGGATCGATTTTTATGTTCGCGGAGTTGTATCCGTTAGCCGTGATCAGTCTGGAAATTACCGTGGTGATGTTGGTAATATTGAAACCTCCTGGAGAGATCGTGATCGTTTGTTGCTGAGCACTTGCACATTAAGAGAACTGATTGTTGCTCGCGGTGAAGTTAATAAAAAAATTGTTACCTATTTCGTCGGTAATCAGTGCGATCTCGTGCGATGTATTCTGGTCTAATTCCCGGGATGGACTGTACCTGACGGTGAAACTTACCAAACACGAATCAAATAACAGCGTGGTATCATCCAGAGGCATCTTCTTATTTTAGTGTGCTGACACAAGAACAATTTTTATCACCATTTGACGGTGCCAATAATCGGTTTAGAAATGCAAAACATTTTCAATGTTATACAACCAGTTCATGGTACAAAATTTGGTACAATGATTTAAAATATAGACCATCTCGTAATCTGTTAACAGTACCTGCTTGCTTAGAAGCTATCAATAATTTTAATCACTTAACAATCTCGGATGGATTGCTATAGTAACGAATCGAAACCCCACTACCTATAAGTCATCTTTTCCACCTTTTGTAAACCACGATTGTAATCTACCTAGTCTGCCCACCTGCTTACATGTCTGAAATTGATCAAATCTGTGCTCTTTGCTTTTCTCCTAGATATCCTGCAGTTCGCAGTTTCATTTGTTTTAACTTGTCGAGCCTGTCGTTCATTTGCTGCTAGCGCGCGATGTTGATAAGCAACTGCAACAACGACTGCTGAAACCAAATGTTGAACAAGAACTTCAAACACACACGGCTATCAAACATAGTGTCGACTTAATGTTCATGTCACGCGAGCAGAGCAGGAAAAATCCGCCAACATCTGGCTGAGATCAAATTTGGTCATCGTTTCTCACAGTCACGATTTCAGCGCGATCGTCGACATCGTCTGATAATGTATCTAACGTCGCATATAAGATTACCAGGCGAAAGGATCGGCGTGAATCTATGCCGGAGTGCACTCGGGCACGTTTCAAACGCTGAAAGATCAGCAGTTGCGTGGAAGAAATGCATCAAACTCCCCCAACGATTTTCGAAAATTAAAGCATGTGCGAACGTTATAAAACAACGGTGGCCACTCTGATGTTCCGGCGGTGCTCTCCACGTTACACCAGGCAGAGAATCACGTGGATCATGTCTCCAACTACAAGCCATATTTCTCAGCATTAAAACAGTCCATATATGGTTTCTATCGGAAGACAAAGATGTCCCAAAATTGGAAGCACAAAATCTTCAGTCGATCAGCGTCTTTTACCTGGAAGAAAACAAGACTCGGTAAATAGATTACTCGGTCTACCTGCTAGTGATTTCAAAATCAACTTATCGCTCACCATCAATTTAATTTTCGTTCAGTCGCATTTCATCTGATCAAGTATTTTAGTCGTCTGTGCCACTCGCAATGCACCAAAACCGACAACATGACGCATTTCTGCTACAAATGTTTGCAGTGTTTCGGACGACAGGAAAAGCTGGATGAGACAAATGTTTGCAGTGTTTCTGCCGACGGGAAAAGCTGGATGAGCACGTGGCTTTGTTTTATTTTCAAGATGTACACGCTGTTCATATGCCCGAGGCGGGAAAACGTAGCGTACAGTTTGAAAATTCCATCAGAACTTGCTTAGACTCTTCATATCGTGTTTGCCTCTGAAGCGATACGGAAAAAATGGAAGGACCTTATCCTGATGCTGATCGATCTTTCACAAAGTTGATCAGCAGCACGTACCATGCGCGATCTGTTACAAAACCTGCTGTGGTGTCAATGAAAGTTCGGCATCTGCGTATCGCCAGCGTCATGGTCCTGATTGCGTCCTTCTTTGAACATCTCGTGTCTCCGTACGTGCTCATCACCGACATCAGAAAAAATCAATCTACGCTGATTCCGCTCACGCCAGAACAACAGTACAGTGGCAGCACAAGTCGGCAGATCGTTGTCATATCTTCGACGATTATTTCAAACCGCACGATATGAATGTCGGAGACCACTGTCACATTACCGAACGTTATCGTGGTGCAGCCCATGCCCAATGCAACCTCAATTTCAAGGATCCCACCTTCATTTCAGTGATCGGGTATAATCTACAAGGGAACGATTGACACTTTATCGTGGCGGCGCTGAACCATCAGCGAATCATAGAACACTTACAATCTGTAGTAACCAAAATCAAAAGCATCTCAATAATTTTGAAAAGCACATGTTATCGGTTGGATCCTTTAGGTTCGTAGACAGCTTCCAGTTTATATCGGCGACACTGGACCAACTAGCCAAAAATTGTCCTGACTTCGTTCACCATGACGATGTCGAACCAGAAAAAAAATAAGTTCGCTCAAGCAAAACGGAATTTATCCTTACGAGTACACATTGATGGCTGCTCACGATCTGATGAAACTTCTTCTCCTTCCAAATACACATTTTATTCCCACTTAAATGTATCGAATATTACCGACGACGAATACGATAGAGCTCTCGTGATGTGGCAAAAAATTGGCTGTCGGACACTCGGGGATTACCAAGATGTATATTTAAAAACAGATGTGCTGTTAATTGCCGACGTGTTTCAAATATTTTTGTAAACCTGTCAAAAACATTGTCAGCTAGACCCAATCTGGTACTTCTTCGCGCCCGGACTCAAGTTGAACGCTTTGTTGAAGACGATTGGGTACAGCTCAGACTCTTTACCGACGCGAACATGTTTTTATTTTCCGAACAGATGGTACGAGGCGGAATTACCGTCATGAGTAAAGCAAACCACGCCGTGACCAATAACAAATACCTGTCTAACTACGACCCTACTAAGCCACTCATGTACATCATTTATCTGACACAAACATTCTGTATAATTAGGCTTTGTCTCAGCCACTTCCCGTGAGCGGTTTTATCTATTCTGAATATCTGCACGAGCTCCACAACAATTATTCCTTCTGCGCTGAAAAGCTTATGGTCGACAGTGAGAAACTGTCTAAGGAACAGTTAGTGCAAGAAAATGAGTTTGGTCTGAGAGACGCCAAAGTACAAACATACCTTGTACCGTATCTTATGAACAAGACCAAGTACATTTTATATCATCGACTGCTCGATCAGGCTCTGAAATACGGGCTGTTGCTGGACAAAGTTCATCGCGCTTTAAAGTTTAATCAGGCCACGCAGTTACATAGTTTAAACCTATCAAATACTTGAGGTCCGAATAATGTATTTATACATCCCGAAATAGCTATGTAACTGTATTCTGGATTGGTATCAGTACATACACCTCTTTTGACAATCCTTGGACATTTGCAACATCTCAAAGGATTATGCCCACTCTTCAGAAAATATGATCACGGAATGGCCTGTTATTACCACCGAAATTCACTCAATCATTGTTCTTTTTAAGGTGCTTGGGAATGTTTTTGTCTGCTCTGTCATCTTGTAGCACTTATATAACATTTCTATTATATCTGAGAAAATGAATGCATTCCAGGCATGACAGCTGTGAATCACAACTATGCTGTTTTATTGATGAGTGGAATTAACATTAGATAAAGCTGACCAAGTCGACATTTTGTACTAGACTGAAAATGCCTTTGGCACTGTCCCCCATGATTTATTAAAGAGCACACAATTTCAGTTTGCCAAAACTCTATGCTCCATAGAATCTTTGTTTTGAGAACAATGTGTTGCGATAAATGGTTCCATAACAAGTTGGTCCAAAGCAGATTCCAGAGTACCACGAGTCACAGTACATGAACCAGTGCTATTCTCATTGCACACCAGTGACTTCATGATTAAAAAGGAATCAAACATATCAAGATCTTAAGCAAACTGAACGACAAAATGGAATGCATTTTGTGTTCAGCTTACATCGTCTTGCTGTTTCCATACATCCGGGGGTAGATATACCTGGGGAAAGTATATTTTATCCCTTTGATCGGTATTTCATTTTCGGACAGCTTAAAATGATTTAGTAGGGATTTGAGTAGGTTCAATAATAACTTTTCATCTCTGTTTTCTCACTAAATACCTTACAACTCTGTTTACAAACAATTACTAAAGGCTATACAAGCAGATATGTGTTCCGAAGGAAGTCACCCCATCATAACACATGCATTACTTGCTTGGACCCCTAATAAGTACGAGCGACTAAAGGCACAATGCCAAATATAATGTTGCCCTCGTGTGTTTTATATGAAGGTCTCATTCTGAATTACAGAAATATTTTCTGTGACAAATTTGACAAGTATCCATCACTGCATCTTATATGGGCCATTTTCAAAAAAACGCGAAATTTCAGACTAGGCCGTGGACAAAAATAAATTATTTGATAAAGACTTTTTATTTTTTTCAATCAAACAAACCAACATCAAATACCACTAATAAAAAATATGCAACCTTAACTCAAACAGTAAATATATTTTTTTTCAAAATATTCAAATACAGGTTACAAAAAATGTCAATTGCATAACGATAACAAAAATCTTTATATTTTTTTTCTGAGTTAATATAGTAATCAAAACCATAAACCAAATAATGTGTTATACGATTACAAACATATCCCACCTATTTTATCCTCCATTTTTTCAACTAACTTATTATATTGTTGAAACATGTAGTTATTGTTAAAAAATGTTTAAAAAACAATCGAAAAAAATTATTTTACATGAACAACAAATAAACAATCCCCATTTGAAGAGATTGATGTTATACACATGATGAAAACAACATTAAATAATTAGATAACAAGCATTGAATGGTGTTAGAATTTGCAAAAAATGTTATATTAAGCATGTTATGCAATTGACATTACCGTTATACAATTGACACTCTCGTTATGCAGTTGACAATATCCTGTCAAGAATTAATATAAACTTTAAATTAAAAAGTCAAAACAGAAGAAACATATTTACTAAAAAAACATATTGGTATGGTCAATTAATATAAAGGCAAAAGTCTCTAAGTATCTTACTTGATGACCATTGAAACAAAATTTAAAATATGCAAATTTTAACTATCATAACTAACTTTTATCAAACTACACTAACATTTTACCCTAATTTTATCACGTCAAAAATCTTAACTACACAGAAATACAAATTCAAACAGTGTTTCTTTTCATCTTTACATCTTGATACACAGTTAAAATGTAAGTGCAGGTTTAGGGTCTTTTAGCATCTTCCCACTCAGACTGTTTTACCGCAAAGTGGTTTGTACCCTCAATAGGTTCTGGTTCAGAAATCATGCATCTAATCTCATCAAGTTCATACCAGTTCTTGTCGTGAATTTTCTTTGGCCAGAAAAAGCAGTTTTCGTTTTTGGATCCAATTCTGACCATACATTCGATAAACACCATTTGAGATTCAAAATCAATGTCATTAACCAATCCAGGATAATACTGGTCATTGTATGTTATTAAAACATACTTTCCTAGGTAACCATCTATACTCACTTCAGTAGATTTGGTTTGTTCGCAAAATTTATGATATAGTTCTTTGATTTCTGCATTAGTGTTTCTTTCTGTTTTTTTCTCAATCTCATTGACACTGGTGTTGCAGGTTTCTGGTAAAATGGGGACAAAATGGTTCGGTATCCAGTTTTGATTTTGCATGTCTGATCTAGTAGTTGTCCAAAAAATTTGTCCAACACATGACCTTTTCTCATTAATTCTTGGTTCAACTGTTCTATTCAAATGTCGTCTAACTACTGGATTTCCAAGTTCAGGGTAAATAGATCGAAGTGACATTCCTAGAACCGATGAAAGGGCATGGATTTGCCAGATTCCCATGTAAACTTTTTCTTTAGTTATCTTCAGAACTTCTCTTTCATAAATATCTCTGATTTTATCTGATGTTAGTTTCCCATCATGCATGTATTCTTCGGAATACATTGCATATGCTTTTATCAGTGATCCAACCTTTTCAGTGTTTGCTACCTCGCCTTTGATAAGATTAGTTTCATTTAGATAGTATTCCTCATTTAATGTCAGTTCTGCTACTATTCGTGTTCTCATCTCAAATACATGTAAGTCGTTCCCATATGCAAAAACACTTCCACACGCAGGAAGACAATCTCCGTCTGCTTTGACCTTCACTGCCGTGTCACCATTAACAGAAATGTTGTTTGGTAGAATTGATTGTGAAATAGGCTCAGCTTGAAAGTTATGATAAGACCTTGGTGTTCCATGTGTATACCCAATCTGATTTTTTATTATGGCACATTGCTTTTTCAGATTAATGAATGTGTCTCTAGCCTGTAATGACTTTAGAATTCTTCTAAATGTTCCTTCTTTTCTTCTGACTTCCTGTAGATCCTCATTCGTTCGACCGTTCAAGGTAGTCTGTTTCTTTTTCTCATCTGTAATCGGTATATCCTTGAAGCTGTTATCTTGTTTCTGATTTGTTTCACTTTTGCCTTTGCTGAACACCCTTTTTGATTCTTCTGCTTTTGTACCTGGTAACAATGAGAACGTTTGAAGTTGATGGTCCTTGCAACATTGTTTATAACATACACAACTAACATCTCTATATTTGATAACATCTGGTTTATCAATAAAAATCTGATGGAGTTTTGTTGTCCCTGGAACTGTTAACAGTGGGTTCTTGTATTTTGCCTCCATACTGTGAATATCAACATCTCTGACAAGATACACCTGTATCAAAGTGTTTGTAGTCTTCATTTCTTTTAAGAAGCTGTCAGCATTAAGAATATCTGCTCCATGTTTTACTTTCTGATCTGCAGATCTCTTAAGAGCTGCCCCTATTCCGTCTGGTATCCCTTTGCCATGCCCTGCAGCATGAAAATTCCATTGAGCTTGTGTAAAGCCGTAACTAAAAATTTCATTACTAAGAATGTGAAAGTTCAACTTCTGCTTATATTGTGTCGTTGGACCATCACTGTAAAAGTGTACAGTGTCTACCTCTGGATATTTCTCTCTAATTTCACTCAACACTGGATTCAAGTGAGCCCAAATAGAATATGGATCATGTTGGAGGCTATCTGAAATTCCACAAAAAGATTGAAGCTTGTTCATTGTTCCAGTGATATAATAACCTGTGTGTAGTGTTATTTGATTCTGTGAAGCTCCAAAGTGAACACTTTGAATCTCTTTTTCCATCTTTCCTACATAATTCTCTGCAAAATCCACGTGGAGAAGACATTCATTTGGGCCTAGTGATTCCTTAAGTTTTCTGTAGTGATTCATTTGGTTTTTAACAATGAAAAGGTGCTTTCTTCCTTTTATCCATAGGTCATCGTGAAATCTGTCCATAAGATGTCCAAGTGATCCATTTTCCTGGGTTTTTTTCGTGACAGTTACTTCTTTTATTTCTCCGTTTTTAAATGTTCTCTTTTCCTTCTCTGTTTTCCACTGATTCCAACTGATCTCAGTGTTGAAATCTTCGATGTTTGTTTCTACTTGTTTTTCCTTGCAACTACTACAATTCCCAAACATGCAGTCTTTGTTATTAGGATTGCAAACCACTTGTGTTACTAGGACTTCAATATTAAATGTTTTTATTGCCTTGTGTTTGTACAGGGCAGTGGCCATAAAAGTAAGATTTTCGCAAGTCTTACACAGACATGTCTCCCTCTCTTTTTCTGTCTTTTGTTTCACCCAAAATGGTTTGAGACGCCAAAATGTGGTAAAACTTATGGCTTCCTTAGCTTCCCTTCGATACTTTTCATAAAGATTCTCAATCGTATCTAGCAATAAACGTTTCTGCCTTTTATCCTTGAGTTTAGTTACAGTTTGACGAACTCCTGTTGTAATTCGGGAATTGTCATCTCTTTCAAAAAACTGCTGAACATCAACACGCAGACGCTTGATTTTAGTTCCTTTCTTCTTCTTCCTGTCATCTTTTGATGGATTCCTTATTCCAATTTCTGATCGAATATAGCTTAGGGCTTTATATTTTCGAATCACACTACCAATTACAGCATGACTAACCTTTTTCTTATTCTCTTTTAACTTGTATTTAAGTCTAAGTTGTTTGATTAAAGCATAGTGAAACTCTAGGGACCTTCTTACTTTATTGAGCGATGAGTTGTTGCCTGCCAGATGTCTCAGTAATTTCTTTGTTTTAGTTTTTGGTGAATCCTTACTTAGTGCATCTTTCATTCTTTGTATTCTCTTCCTGTACATAGCCAGCTTTTTGTTGGCACTATCAAGTTTCATTTGTAGGGAGTTCTTGTCTCTGTAGCACTTTGCATCCTTTCTTTTTCTTTCACGTTTACTTTGTTCCTTTTGTCTAGATGGTTGTGGTCTTGACGGTGCTGGAGGTTCTTGATCTTTACTTGCGGGTGTAGATGGCGAAGATGGCGGTGTAAGTTCTTTTTCCAAGTCTTTCTGTCTTGATCTCTGTTTCCTCTTCTGTTGTCTCCAATATTTTCTCTGACTTCTTTTATTTCTTTCGGATTTGGTGTCAATTAAGGTAATTTTGCCAGCTGCTTTCTGGTCATGATACCGTTGTCTCATTTTCTGTTTAAATTCTTCATATCTTTCTGGATCTTGTTTTAATCTTTCACGAAACCTCCTTTGTCTTTCTTTTGTTGTCAAAACCATGATATTTTAGGTTTATCTGTGGATAATAAAAAGAAGATATTTTTCAAATGGACATGTCGCCAAATATAGCCTTAAATTCACTTTTTTGTCATGTCTTGTTACAGGAATTAGTCAGATTTTTAACTAATGCACAGACTATTTTATCGTTGTTTTTTTCAATATAAAATCTACCACATTCTTAGATAAATGATGTGCCACTTTACTGCCATACTAAAATAAGCAATATATTTTTGTCCACTTCATCACGAGGACGTTTTGTATGATGCTGTGAGTCTACATGAACCTTGAAGGGCTTTGAATAAATGCAATAAAAACTGGTTTAATTCGCAAACACTTTAAAAATGTTTGTGAGGGTAGTGTATTATTTTGCTGAATGTTTTTATTTCATTGTTGCATGTTTTGTCAATTGCATAACGAATCATGTCCATCAGCTAACGGCATTTGTCAATTGCATAACGGACTATGTCCATTGCATAACGATATTCGGCGTTATATCATGGACTGTTATGCAATGGACATATTCACATGCTTTTCTATTTTTACTCGTCACTACTTAAAGGTCAATGATAATTTTCTGTTAATAACATCTGCACAGGAAATGCAATTATTAGAATAATTTCTTGTTTTCCAAAGATTGCAGCAAATGCTATTTGTATGAGTTACTTACTGGACATGTTTAAAATATATGCCACTAATCGGACTTACCTTATCAATGTTTTCTTTGTAAAATGTCTTTTGTTGTCTCAATCACCCCGCCATTTTAACTTTATGAAAGTAGAGTTAGTGACAAGTAGTACAAGGGGAAATAACACATAAAGGGGGGTAATGCAAAATAAAAAAAATGTGTATGCGTTATGCAATGGACATTTTTTCTGTGACAAAAGTGAAATTGAAAAAAAAAAAAAAATACTATAATATTTGAATGTTAGTGACAAAGAAGTAAAGAAATCATGTTAAAGTTTATAGTTGAGCTATAAAAAGTTAAAAATTGTATGTTTTAAGTAACATAGTTTTATCACAAATATTAAAATTTGTTTTTGTGACATGCAAAAATGTCAATTTTGAGGATATAAATCATGATCACGAGACAATAAGATATGTAGGTGTATAGTTTTTTTGTGTGCTCCTATTTAGAATATGTATTAACATACCTTGTAAACTATTTTTTTAATGCTCTAATTGTGTATCTTGAAAAAAAAATGAGTGTGACATAAATTTCGAGTTTTTTTGAAAATGTCCCATATATGGTGTAGAAATACATAAATGCTGATATTATTTAATATCATTCCCAATAAATATTATATATGTGCATTTTTCAGGGAAAACAATTTTAAACTTTTTTAAACGTTCATTTAAATTCTTACAATAAAACATAACTTTTCATTTTTAATTTGATTCTGATATTTTCAACGTCAATATACATAACATATTCGCATTTCATGTGTCTATAATTAATAATAAATGTTTTATACACAAATTGTGAACTTTAATCAATAAAGCACTGAATAAGTCCCAGGAACATCATTAATATTCACTAATTTTCTTAGTACTGAACTTTCCACTGTGTGACAATCAAAGTAAATCATACGTTAGTCTAAAATACCTTCAAACATGACGTCACGGTGAAATTCTTGTCATAGATTCGCCGGCATTTTTTGTGAGAGGATGGACTGTAAAGAAACCGAGCAGATTTCACTTCCGGATCATCACCAAGACCTCATTACTCACTGTACACTCTCGTAGCAAGACACTAAGAACACCACACCGTAAGGCCATATTCTACATTTTAAACAATTACCCTTTATATCCATATACAGCACTGAAGCCCAGATGACATTAATTTGAAGTTTCAAAAATTACACTTTAATGTTGGTTTGTCCCAAACAAATCATTTATCATCTCGATCTTTCAAATAATTGAGTGACTCTTTACTTACTAAGCTGAAGGAGGAGTATGATTACGAAAAATGTCATTAATAATAACTACAAGAATAATGGTTTCATATATTTATCTACCGATATATTAAGTATGCATTTACATGTTTACATCAACACACATCATTGATCAACTTTACATCTGACAAATAGAGTAGAACTTTAAAATTATTATGTACAACAGTATACTTCTAAACAGTAATTATTTAAGAGTTTGTTGGATAATTTTAATTCATTTAATTCTAAGGCAGGATAAACATAAGTTAGACAAAATTAATAAGAATAAGGTTATATACTAAATAAGTTAGCATTTTCTGGAGCTAATTTAATTTTACATGAATATGTTCTGACGCAGCTTTACAATCGAGTTTTATAATTTACTGAAATGAAACAAGTAGCTGATTACCATACAAACTTGAAATACAAATATAAATATTGTCTACTGAAATATAATTTATGCAACGTGGTATTTTCACATTTATACAAATCAGTTTTATTAAATATATCACTTAAACTGAAACATATTTCTTTGCCCAGTAATGTATGTTTGAAGGAGGTAAATAGGTCGTCATATCATGCAATTTGGTTGGCGGAGCGATCTATCATCTCGCGTAAGGTCAATTACTAGATATTCTCTACGAATTTGAGCTAGCGACGAGCACATGTTGTAAGTAGTCGCTATAAGGAGAAGCTCCGCAACGGAGACAAAAATAATGTTAGACAAATCTGTAACCGACGGCTGTTACTATATTTTAAATTTCATGAGTAGCATATTTCAAGCAAACAATGCATTGTAGAGTGATGTCGTGTCTCGTTAAAAGGTTGCGATAACTTTGACGAATGATTTTCAGTATTTAAATATTCAATGATTGATACTGAAAACAAAGTTTTAAGAAAATATTTTGTCCCTTTTCAGACAAAAATTTAGAACAGGTGGCAAGCATTGCATACAGATTCAAGCATGAAGGAGTTCTACACAGATGTGAGGAATATATTGCAGAAAAATTCAGTTTAGATTACATGTCTAAGGATGGAATGTACCCCCAATTTTTCTTCCATCTCAGAGTTGCCGATAACTTTGGAATGAAAAAGGCAGTCCAAGTCGGAGTGTTGTCAAATAGAATTGAGAAAGCCTATTTTAGCTCAAAAGATCTAGGCGAATACAAGTCGAGTAACACTTTTAAAGGATATGAAAATGACCAAAACTTCCAACTTTTATCATCAGACACAAAATTTGAAATACTACGAAGACGTTTGAAGGTGACCGAAGGAGTGATGAATCTCAAGGATCCATTTCTGACAGATCGCTATGGCTTATTTAGCTCACTTAAGTAATCTGGAAACGAACTTTGACGAATGATTAACAGCATTTAAATATTCATTGCTGAGTTTAGTAACGTTTGTAGTTTCATAATTCAGCAACTCATATGGTAAAATTGAGTCAATAATCAGTTTGTCTAAGCGAAAGAGCTGACAACTTTGTTTAACCCGTAGATGTTATTACACTCATATTAGCAGATGCAGATGGCGTCTTGACAGCGCTATTAACACTATTGATGCACAAAAGGGAAAAATGTAAAATGTAATTTTGATGGAGCAGATATCATGCTTGTGATAAATAGAGTAATTGTTTAGAAAACTGAGGAGAGAACTGAGCGAATGCTAGTTACTATACACTGTGTATAACACAATCTTAACAGGAACATTGGAAGCAAATAGAAGTTCAGTACATTTCAAAATTATAGAAAAATATTTATAACTGATATTATTACTACCCTATACAGTAGGAATGGAGAAAATAACACAGACCCTAGAAGAGATAGCATATTTCAGACTGGGAGACTATGCAGGTGGATGGCCATTATACACATAGCTCTCATTGCTCAAAATAGGACAGATGATCTACTGGGCGGAAAGAAATTCCAGGAATTAAAGACAAGACCATTGGATCCTTTAAACTGCTTGCAGCCATCTCTTATATTCTTCAGTGGTACAAGATTTTTCAATTAGCTACTCTAGTGAACATATTTGCTGCCAGATTGACATTATTTTCATTTACCACAAAGTAGACAGTAGAACTTGAAGTCTTTGGTGAAAATCCCAAGCCATAATGAACATCCATTGAAGTGGAGTCGTTATAAAATTCTTTTCAAGGAACCCATCGTGACAGTCAATTTGGATGCATAAATGGTACCACGTCATTGAGGACATACTGGGTATCGTACGTATATTGGTGAAACCCAGATGCTGATATACCAATCCATTCGGCAGGAGTAGAGATAACTGTGTTTTCGAGGTAGCCACCATGACGATGTTATTGAATGTTAGTCAGTTTCATTTAGGACCACCTATACACCATAAGAGTTCTTCTGATTAAATCCCCCTTGTCAAAATAATTTTCCATTTAAGAGGAGCGAAAACATGTGTTTCAAGACGGTCATGTATTGAATGTTACCATTTTCATTTAGAATCATGAAAAGATTTTATAAGTATTTTCCTGAAAATGACATGCTGGTATTGCCAGTAATTGCGAAGTAGTAATAACAAGATTTTCAAGCTTCCCACTATTGCAGCTATATTAGACATAAGGTATTTGTATTGTATATCCTTGGATGGGTATCATTTTACTGACAAAGGATTAGTTTACAACCACAAGATTCTTGACACAATTAAACAGCTCTAAGATAGTCTCGGTTAGTTTCTCTATCAAGTTTTCCTATGAAAGTACTTCTAGTATCCAAGTTGATACTTTCCTGATGAATTCCGTTTTAAATCTTTGATTTTAAAGGGTGGGATGGGGTTGCGGCAAAGACATTCCTTAAGCGAACAAGTTTAGCTATTACATTAAAAAACGCATGGAACAATTTACGGGGTAAATAGACATGAAAAGAATTCGCATACCCACAATTTATTGTAACCAAAATCTTGACAAAGTAACAATAGGAACAAACCCACACACCCGCCCACATTTTTCAGAAAGCCTGGAAGGGGTTGCTAACTGATTATATAGATCTTGCAAGCTATATGAGAAACATACTCTTTTTCCAACCCTTGGCAGTCTGCTTATCGCTTCAAATTATTGCTAGCTAGTTGTACAGAGTTGTTTTAGCCCCAACAGAAATTAAACTTAGACTTCAAATTTAATTTAAAGCTATACATATTAATTAATAAGCTTATTGAAATGAATATTGTAAAATGATTTTTGCTTACCATTTATTTATTTCCTAATTTTTTAACGAATTCAAATTTTCCCTTCGGGGTTAATCATTTTTATTTAATTACAAATTACTTCTTAGCTGGTCAGGTTCTAAGCAGAAAGAGAATAAATCCGTAAGAAATACCATGATATTTAAAGGTTGTAAATTGCAATAATAAGCAGAGTTCTAGATACAAATTTCATAAATTAGGCATTTTACTCCTTGGTTTGAAACTAATCGCATTTGTTTAAAACTGATGGAGTGGTACTTTGTGAATTCCACTAAACCCAGCCTTCTGTCACTACAGCGCTAAATAATTATTTTTAAAGGATGAATGACGTTTCTAAGACAATCATTTTAATTCACGTTATAGACAAGTACTGACATTTTGCTCAGTAATTCGATGAAAAATATCGTGGTATTTATTTGCATACCTTGACAGTAAAACAATATCATACAGCTAGAAATCAACCTACATTTTGAGGATTGTATCTGTTCTACCTGTATCGTTCGCTTTATGTACATTTTAAGGTGTTATGTACGTGTTTATCTGCTATTTTAATGTGATAGTTCTCCATATAATGTTTTACTTTTCTTTGGGAGGTTTTATTTTCTTGACAATTTAGCAATCAATATCTTTGCCATTTTTGCTGCCTAACATTTTCGTCGTGTATATGAATCTATGCATCAATATAGAATCCATCAAAATTGAAATAAAGTTTTAAAATACGAATACGTGTATAAAAGGTAAACATTTGGTATTAGTAACCTTAACACTTTTTATAAATAATGATTTCTTATAAAGAGGCATATTGGGTGTATAAAAGAGTTATATATAAAAAAAATAACGACAAACATTTAAACTGAGGGGACAGCTCAGTGTTTTTGCCACATTTGGCTAGGGATGAGCTATTTTATGACCTATACATATATATATACATGCTGCTGGCTCATATTTGACATATCTATCTATATATATATATATATATATATATAGAGAGAGAGAGAGAGAGAGAGAGAGAGATTTATATATATATATATATATATATATATATATATATATATATATATATATATATATATATATATATATGGCAAATATCAGCCAACAACATGAACAGCCTGTGAACAGCAATCAACAGCAGCCTCAGTGTACCGCTCCGGTGGCCTAGTGGTTAGAGCGTCAGCCACGGAAGCGAAAGTTCGTGGGTTCTATCCCTGGCCGAGTCATATAAAAGACTTACAAAAATGGTACTAACAGCTGACTCGCTTGGCGCTCAGCATTAAGAGGTTAGTGTTTGGACTGGCCAGCCTGGCGTCAGGATAATGTGACTGGGTGCGACATCATGATACATGTCTGCGGCATGATGCCCTGATGCTAGACATCACTATAAACTGTCATACTGCAGACATCGTTGTTTTTGTTGTTGTTGTTGTAGGGTTTAACTCCATTTTTCAGCACACGATAGGCTATACATGGCGGCCAGTATTAATGGGGGAGGAAGAACCCGGGAAATCCCCAGAAAGAACCACCGACCCTCGAGAAGCTACTGGCAAGCTTTCTCACATACCCACATGAGCCGAATCCGAGACTCGAACCCACAAAGACAGAGGTAAGATGGCAGTGATCCGTAACGGAGAGCGCTTTAGACCACTCGGCCTCTCGGGGCCCCTGCAGAGATCGTAGCAATATGACTGAAAAATTGTTAAAGCTACGTTAAAAGTTAAAAATCACACACACACACACAGCCTCAGTGAAGTACCTTTTTGACTCCTTTAGCATCATTTAGCTTTTTTCACATTCCGTCAAAGAGATGCCTTTCAGCAAATAGGTAACTTGAGAATAAATGCATAGAGAAAACATGAATTCAACTCATTTTAGCTGAAAATAGTTCTGGAAAAATTAAACACTAAATGGTTCAATTTTATATAATTACAATATATATATATATATATATATATATATATATATATATATATATATATATATATATATATATATATATAAGTAAAATTATCCAGCTTATGTAAAAGATGAACAGAAGAAGCTTTATCTCAAGTTTCGTTATAAAAATATGCTACGTAAAGCATCTAGAACTAGGATCCACTCTGATTTATGAATAGAGAATTTGTGTGTGTATCACTTCGCTTTTCACTGTTTTAACAGCTTATAAGCTGCTGCAATCCAAATACTCGATCTTGTATTCTCCAATTCTATACATAAACAAGAGTCCCGCATAGTGACTGATGTCCTACTGACAAAAGAAAATTTTCACGGAATTCAGGATAAGACCATTTCTTTTTTAAATGATGATTTTTGTAACTATCTCTAATAATCTTCAGTAACAAGAGTTTCAAATTATTTCCTGTAGCAGCCATAATAAAAGTGTATGATCGAAAATATTTCATTTGTGCCAAACTGAACTCCACTGGAAGACTTTAGGTGAAAAACCTATGTTGATTTTACCATATCTTCCAGAGATTTGGTGACATAATGTTCGTTGTGTCAGACATATTGAGGTTTGATCAGCACCATTTAAGATCAACTAGATATCATACTTAGTATTCTGCTGTAAAACCCACTTCAATACGATTTTGCAAATTGTGAGGAATAGCAAATAACCTTTTCAAAATGGCTGCTGCGGTCCCCATGTTGGAAGTCAAATTGGTACTATTTTCATTTAGGACCAACTAGACATCATAAAAAAGTATTCTCTTGAAAAGTCTATGTTGACGTCAGATCGACACCATTTTCATTTAGGACCCTCTATGCCTCATAAGAATTAACCATCAATTCAAGAGGAAATGGAATGAAAAGATTGTTAAGATGACTGCTGTGTCGGCCATATTGGATATTCAGTCAAAGCCATTTACATTTAGAAACAACTAGACATTATAAGAAGTCTTCTCCTGAAAATCCCTTATCGATATGACTTTACGTGCACAAAGAGTAGCAATAGCATGAGTTACCATATGGCAGCGATTGCGGTCATATTAACGCCCGATCGGCACCACTTTTATTTAGGACCGGCTAGATATCATATAAATGTCTTAAATTGAACACGTCATATTGATATAACCATCTGTTCATGAGAAGTAGCGACAACAACATTTTTAATATGGCTGCTAAACTGACATATTGGATGTTTGCAATATTTGCATTTAGGACTAACTAGACATTATAATGAATGTGTATGTAATTATTTTTTTGGGAGCAATTCTCTAATTAGTTATGGAGGCGTACTGGTAACAAACTTGTTCTAACTGAGAAGATTACCAAACAAATTGCACATTCAAACCAAACATAACACATATATTTGTCTCGTCTTTAGACAAATCCAAATGCTTATCCATACGTATTATATCTGGTTAAACTCTGAAAGAAATGAATCTGATCCATATGAAGCACGTGGACCCCTGAACAGTTGCCTGTACATCGCACGAGCTCTGTATATGATCGTTACTACTGGATAGAAGAATGGAAATTACTATTTTGTTTGGTTCAGAAACCACCGAAAGAAGGTCTCCACCAGGAATAAAAAAATTGACTCGTATGCTTCTGATCGCAGATAAATACTGATAGATTTCGATAAAGTTGCTGGTTGATTTATTTCTTTCCTAATGCAACCCGAGAGCTGCAATTATGTGGCATTTGCAGCCAAGAGACATTCAAAATTATGACCACAAGCTGAATTAGAAACTGCAGTTGTGTAGAGAAACCAAATGTGGTTTGAACTGAGAAAACATATTTCGTTACACGTTCATGGTTGTATTTGTATCGTAATGGTACCGTCACATTTACTACTCTGTCCCTTCCTTCTCTCATCCTCTCATAACGGTTAGGTCTCCATAACCCCGAATGTACATTAGTAAGGTTATAACATTGAACCTTCATTGTTGAACATTGTGCTTGTTGCATTATACAATGGAAAAAAGTAAACATCTTTTATCCTTATTGCAACATTTATGCCAAATGTTTTCTACTTATTTACACACAATGTATACAAAAATTACCTTGACGTCGGCATAATAAAATCACAATTTCATTAATCCATTAGCATATAATATTTCAGGAAAATTATTAGGATTTAATTTTTCCCTAAATTGTATTGCAAGTAATTTTCACTAAATTATATTGAAATTAATTGTATTTGTTTCTGTACTACAAGTGTGTGTTATGTTAATAAAGATTGTGCTTTTATGAGAAACTGTAAAACCCCTTTGTACTATATAACATTTATTTTGCATATTAGGTCAGAAACATTTTAGGCTCGGTTTTAAGTTGTGCTGAACAAGAAAGTTCCTTTTTGGTGAGCATACCAGAAAGATTACACGTAGATTTTCTGCCTGTTGGCGTACACAGACAGAATATCAGTGAGGAAGATATGAGCATCTCTGATTCGAGATAAATGAATGCAAAAAGTAGCTAGACGAAGGTCCATATTTGGACTTGAGGTTACGTCCAAAATCGCGTATACATTGCGAACAATCTTTGCGCAAATCAGTTCATTCATCGAAAATCAGGAGGTCTGTCTTTCTTACAGGTAAGCATTGTTTGTGTTCGTAGAATTCTTTAGGGTATAGGGACTTTTAATGTTCAAGATTTTAACGGTGAATTTTCAATCATGGCTCGACATTTGTGCAACAATTTTGTGTGTTCTTTTCTATTTTATATTATAATATATTGGAAAATTCAATTGTCTAAAGATCATAATTACATTGGCATTTATGGTATTGATTATTGTAAAAGATGAATTCGCTACCAACTTCATGTTTAGTAAAATTTAAATTGGAAATAAAATATTCTTTAACTAATAAAGAACAAGGTTTTAGTTTCCTATTTCCAATCAGTATTCTATTTTGATTTCAACTGCATACATGTCTTCAAAATGATTTTTGCATTAATCGCAAATATTGAATTTTATACTCTTTGGCTATCATGAATTCGATTTTTAATGTAGAAATAATATCAATGTATAAAGTTGGCAAGTGAAGGAATATCGTATTTTTATATGTGTCTCTTACATCCATAATGTAAGTTTATCTAGTTTGATATTGGAAATTAATTTGAGAGGTTGTGTTTTTCAATAATTAGTCCATTTCGACAAGTGAGCTTGTCTTATTTCAGCTATCTCGTAGCTTTCTCGCGTCTCCCTTCCACAAGATGTAAGGTTACATTATTTGGAAGTGACATTTACCTTAGGGAGCATGAAGTCTTCTCTCTCCCTCTGGTCATGGGGAAAAGAGTTGATAAGAGTTTATGAGAAAGAAACCTCATAAACATCCACATACATCTTTTAATTATTAACTTCGTACTTTACATATGTGTGCATTAAAATAAAATCTAACTGTATTTTATGGTTATACTACTTTCAACCAAAAGGAAACTTATGTTTGGCCAAAATAAAACTAATATTTTGCAGGTTATTTAGCCGTTATTAGCAACTAGCCTTCACAAAAAGCTTTTCACTTGTTCTAATGACACAAGTATATTGAAACAAGCAGACGAGATAAGTGGATAAGTGTGTTTTGATTAAAATTATGTTTAAAGATGATATTAACAGCTGTCCAGTGTGAAATTACGAATATATAATGGACTGAGTGCAAACATTAATAGCAGTTTTAATCCTATTCTTGCTCTCTTACCCATGCTTCAACAATATTTTGTATTATATATACATTGTAGTAAAGAAAACAACCTTCTGCTTGCCTGTCGCCCACGAAGATGGTACACTCTACCTTGTCACTTTTTCTAATCTAATTGTAATGTACACCGATGTTTTGTCAGCAGAGCGACCACAGCCAAGACCTGAGGAGTCGGTGTCAACGAAATCCAGGACCACGTCAGCTCGTGGATTGTCCACAAAGCTGTACTAATGCTTAACGTCTAGAGTGAAAGTACACTTTCAAAATGTTAACTGGTTGATGTTTTCCATATAAAATTCATATCGAGAGTGCTACGAATCTATTGTCCTAGATGATGTAACATATAAAAGTTAAACCAACAATTTAAGTAAATTTTACAAACAGTTGATTTCCCAAGAATACAATGTGCAAATTCAAAAAATTCAATGTATTACATTCCAAATAATCCTTAACGTTCTATCTCATGCCCAAAGGTATGAAATGTTCCCATGACTGTCATTAGTGTCGAACATCCTGATGTATCACAAAGATATAATCCAGTCCAATCAATAATCCCAAAGTATTTTCTGTCCAAACAGTAAATAAGTACTTTGTAATTTCAATGAACATTTCTTTTCTAAGTTCCTCTCAAATTATATTTGAACATAATTCGAAATTCTCATTAAAATTAAAACGAACCACGCACTATAGATACACATAACAAGAGCTGGTAAATGTTTCCTTCAACAATCTTCGCCAGTATAGTTTTCCATAGGATACAGTATCAGTGTCTCCACACGACTCACCTCCCACCGGAGTAACTTTTGACAATGTACTGCTTTTATCCACCAAATATATTCTAGGTTGTGTTTATGTGATCAAGGTGAACATAGAACTGTGGAACGTTGATAACTAACAAATATACCAAATAGCAAAATTAAATATATCGTCTAAGTCATCAATAGCTATGGCGATTCAGAGAGAACAGATCCGACAGCTGTTGTTGAATCTCAACGTGCAGTTCTTGGATAGGTCTTCATTTAGAAACGACATTTTTAGAGGTTTTTGAAACGTTAATCAATGCCTAACACCAATATAGCTGGGACAGCGGATCTTTATACAAACTGGAGCTCAGGAAATGCAAATTATGGCGATAAAATGTTGCCAGTCAAAACGGACAAAGGATTTTAAAGTTTTCGTGTTTACTACCAGATGGGAAAGATTCTCAAAATAAATGCCAGATTCCAGGCTCAACGGGATGGGACAAGTTCGAAAACTGAAATGACATGAAAGAATACGTGGCCATCTGTAATAACATTTTTTTCTACATAAGGTATAACTCGGAGATACAACATTGCAATAATGCATATGCGAGTGGGGGTGATTTATATCAGTAAAAAACCCGAAAGGCCCAGTTCATACATCCAGCCCCGGAATATGGGATAGCCATCCCACCTATGTGTCAAACACCAGTATATGTAATACCTAGCATTATATGTGGGCGGATGCGACTATCGGAAAACAATCCGCTGCATGTTTCGTGCATGTTGCGGACAGAGGGACGCAGATGGGTTTGTATACAATTTTAAAGATTTTATTGACATAAGAATAAATAATACATAGAGGATCTCAAATACATAATGATTTAATGTTGAATTTATTGAACGAGTTGACTAAATGTCCTGATTTTGCGAGCCTTGGCTTGCAAAAACTGGACATATTGAACGAATTTCATACATTTAATATTAAATCATTACCTTTTTTAGATTCTTCTTAGCAGTTTCTATTTCAGTAGATAATTTATGCAGAAAGAAGAACGAATAATTGCATTCATTCTGACAGACGTTGCACCTTTCATTTGATGTGCTTAAAAATTAGTTACAAATAAAGTTGAGATACTATTAACGTTTAAATGTAGATAATACTTTTCTAATAAAATATAAATCAAAGAACAAGCGTCCTCCGAATAAACAGAACATTTTACATTTTACAGAGACAAAATCAATTTTCATCACTGAATGTCCAATGTGTGTAATGTTGCATTGTTCGATGCAGTACCCGTTTCACAACTAAACATTACATTCTTGTATTTATGTAAAAGAATGATTACTGGATGTAGAAATTGCCACATTTATAGTGATGTATTTGTGACCGGATATTTCCAGTATATGATTTGAAACATTATGCTACAGAATTTGTAAACAAATTGTATTTTCAGTCGGAATTGCATCACATACATTCAACGTAAATATGGATAAACATCTATCAGTGTAGAGACCGATTTCTGTCCACATTCTTCTGTGAACAAAGGTTAGTTTATTTATTTCTGTAAATTAATGTTAAAACCACGCCTGTATATAGATTGGATTCCATACTCCGCCCCCTCCACCCCCATCGAACAACACCGCGATCTACTAAGCAATACCATTAGTTTTACTTGTTTTTGTTGCTCTGTTATTGGGGTTTTAACCATTTTTAATGTTATGATGTGTTACACATGACAAGACAAGCCCCTGGTGGGGGGGCGGTAAATTGGCCATATTCACACAGAAGAGATCATTTTACCCCCAATCACTTTCGTGGCTCGAATTAAAAAATGGCCGCCGTTCATTGATAACACAAAATTCCACAAGACGGGCTTAGAAACGTTTTCACACTATCGCATCCATTCAGAAACGGTAACACCGCATACCGCATAACAATTGTATGGGTTTATCAGAATCACATAAACTGACATGATAGCCAGTTGTAATATCAAAATTATAAATATTAAACTGCACACAGAATAGGCAACGAGTACCGACTTTGCAAAAAATGCATGTAATGCACACAAACATACATATATACACACACATACATATACACACACACATACACACACATACACATACATATACACGTACATATATATATATATATATACATACATGCACACACATACATACATACATATACATATATATACATACATATATACATATATCTACGTACATACATATATCTACATACATACATATATCTACATATATATATATATACATATATCTACATACATACACATATATACATATATATACATACATACATATATATACATATATCTATATACATATATATAAATACATACATATACATACATAAAAATACATACATATGCATATATATACATATATATACATACATATACATGCATATATACATGCATATATATATTTCATGTGCAAAACATGCACATCCACATATTCATATATGCATATACTTATATACGCATATCTTCATATTAACACGTGCGAGAACACGAGTGACAGAAAGAGGATGATTTTCTCCAAGTCAACACTTCGGTGATCACTTTTAACTTTTAAAGATATGGCATTATTCACGGTTATCAGCTACTCCACTTTCATAGTCACTACTCCGTTTCCCTGTAAAAGATGTTCTCACATGATTTTCATTTAGTAAATAATTTCTGTGCTTTCGGATCTCCCAGGTCAGACATTAGTTCCTAGTTTAAAATGTGACATCAAATCAGCGTTTCGTCCTAATACTAACAGCTACAAACCAAATTTGGAATGCGAAAATTATTCTTAGTCGGAATATTGTGGTTATTTCTAAACTGCAGCCACCATAATGTTGTGCCCAAAGAAATAGTATACGGAATCGAGTATACCTTATTCCACCAATCTCTTTCTTTTTAAACTGTTGAAAAGAAAAATGACTTTAATTAAACTATGTTATATCACTTGTGCATTATTTTCGATTATTATGTAGAACGTCTATATAGTTCGAGAACGATGTACATATTTTTTCTCATGCTGCAAATTTAAGCTTTTTAAATATAGGCCGATTGTATATACTAGTATAATACCGTAATTGTGTGTTAAATATAAAACTTGCTCATCAAGGAAATGGTAGATAAATTTTTTATTCCCCTCTCAACAGCAATGATCCATGCAATATTGGTCTGCTGTTGATCATTTTTTTCCATACACCCTCGTGTGAAAATTCAAGGAAGTTTATATCTTTTCGATTGTCATAAGTTCTGCCAATGTTAAAGGTTCATCTTTAAGAAAAAAGGAATTTTTATTTGTATTTTATTTCTTGGAGGTGTTAACATGTATTACGCACGTGCCGCGCAAGCAATGAAGGCGTGAAGCGATGCATTCGGGCGGCAGCTATCGGCCATCTCATTATAATGAAGTTTCATATAAAGAAGTTAGCACATCATGTAAGGAAGAAAGCACAGCATATAATGATGTTTGGACATCATATAAGTACAAAAGCACAGCATATAAAGAAGTTTGCCCATCATATAAGTACAAATGCACAGCATATAAAGAAGTTTGCACATCATATAAGTACAAAAGCACAGCATATAATGAAGTTTGCACATCATATAAGTACAAAAACACAGCATATAATGAAGTCTGCACATCATATAAGTACAAATGCAGAGCATATAATGAAGTTTGCACATCATATAAGTACAAAAAACACAGCATATAATGAAGTCTGCACATCATATAAGTACAAATGCAGAGCATATAATGAAGTTTGCACATCATATAAGTACAAATGCACAGCATATAATGAAGTTTGCACATCATATAAGTATAAATGCACAGCATATAATGATGTTTGGACATCATATAAGTACAAAAGCACAGCATATAAAGAAGTTTGCCCATCATATAAGTACAAATGCACAGCATATAAAGAAGTTTGCACATCATATAAGTACAAAAGCACAGCATATAATGAAGTTTGCACATCATATAAGTACAAAAACACAGCATATAATGAAGTCTGCACATCATATAAGTACAAATGCACAGCATATAATGAAGTTTGCACATCATATAAGTACAAATGCACAGCATATAATGAAGTTTGCACATCATATAAGTATAAATGCACAGCATATAATGAAGTTTGCACATCATATAAGTACAAAAGCACAGCATATAATGAAGTTTGCACATCATATAATTACAAAAGCACAGCATATAATGAAGTATGCACATCACATAAGTACAAATGCACAGATTGTAATGAAGTTTGCACATCATATAAGTACAAATGCACAGCATATGATGAAGTTTGCACATCATATAATTACAAAAGCACAGCATATAAAGAAGTTTGCACATCATGTAAGTACAAATTACAAAAGCACAGCATATAATGAAATTTGCACATCATATAAGTATAAATGCACAACATATAATGAAGTTTGCACATCATATAAGTACAAATGCACAGCATATAATGAAGTTTGCACATCATATAATTACAAAAGCACAGCATATAATGAAGTTTGCACATCATGTAAGTACAAATGCACAGCATATAATGAAGTTTGCACATTATGTAAGTACAAATTACAAAAGCACAGCATATAATGAAGTTTGCACATCATATAAGTATAAATGCACAACATATAATGAAGTTTGCACATCATGTAAGTACAAATGCACAGCATATAATGAAGTTTGCACATTATGTAAGTACAAATTACAAAAGCACAGCATATAATGAAGTTTGCACATCATATAAGTATAAATGCACAACATATAATGAAGTTTGCACATCATATAAGTACAAATGCACAGCATATAATGAAGTTTGCACATCATATAATTACAAAAGCACAGCATATAATGAAGTTTGCACATCATGTAAGTACAAATTACAAAAGCACAGCATATAATGAAGTTTGCACATCATGTAAGTACAAATGCACAGCATATAATGAAGTTTGCACATCATGTAAGTACAAATGCACAGCATATAATGAAGTTTGCACATCATATAATTACAAAAGCACAGCATATAATGAAGTTTGCACATCATGTAAGTACAAATTACAAAAGCACAGCATATAATGAAGTTTGCACATCATGTAAGTACAAATGCACAGCATATAATGAAGTTTGCACATCATGTAAGTACAAATGCACAGCATATAATGAAGTTTGCACATCATATAATTACAAAAGCACAGAATATAATGAAGTTTGCACATCATATAAGTACAAATGCACAGCATATAATGAAGTTTGCACATCATATAAGTACAAATGCACATCATATAATAAAGTTTGCACATCATATAAGTACAAATGCACAGCATATAATGAAGTTTGCATATCATATAAGTATAAATGCACAGCTTATAAAGAAGTTTGCACATCATATAAGTACAAAAGCACAGCATATAATGAAGTTTGCACATCATATAAGTACACAAGCACAGCATATAATAAATATTCTCATCTTAAGACAGCTCTGGCGTTCCATAGCAATGGTTATATATGATAGTGGGAGACACCTATGTGAGTAAAACCCTTGAAGGCCCAGCCTATAAATCCAGCCGTGGAAAATGGGATGCCCCCCCCCCCCAATGTGTCAAACAACGACAGTCGCGAAACAGCACGTTACGCATTTCTTGCAGGTTGTTGGAGCGACGATAAACGGGTTGTATTCTTGATGCTGGGCACGTCGCTTAGCTTCACTCACCAGTTGTGTATGAATAGCATCAGTCGGGAGAATGTTTGAGCAATCGTTAACGCGAAAACCTCCGGCGCTGACGACGTCCCAAGGGCAAGAGATAATTACCGCGACGCAACAAAAACAACAAAGACAAAAAGACAAAAGGAAATTACGCACACGCTGGTGGCCTTTACATCATCCAGTGTGACATGGTGCTTCAAGCTTGCATCTCTGCTGGGCATAAAAACAACATTCCAGAGGCGAATGACGAGTTGTAAGCAATGCTTTTCGACAGCACTCGCATGATATTGGGGTACGGACCAAAAACACAGAAGCTAGCACTATGTAAAAATTATTGACCCAGCCCAGACTGCTGGTATGTTTAATCAAAGTACTGACTAATCAATAGTTAGTTGACTTTATTCCAAACAAAACCGAATTAATGACTATATCCAGAACATCTCAAAAGGACATGAATGAATGAAAACATGTGGCTTTATGTTAACCTAATCCAGAAATTATGTTTTAAATATAATAACATTAGGTTATATGAAATATATATAATTGGTCCGATCCCTATTAGGGTGTGTGGGGGGGTGTTATGCAAAACAACAATGTGCTTAGTTGCATCCTTTCAGTGGCATTAGCTGATTTATGAGAAACTACAATACAATGTATAATTTCGAGATTACTTTAGAGCAGACACAAATACAAATGTAATCAAATAAGTTTCCTAAATCATTACAGCTGCTCAGTAGTTATTACTATGTGGATCGAAGGTCATATTTTTATTTTTTTAAGATTGAAATTTACGTTCTAATATCCCCTCTACTGAGCATGATTGTTCACCAACAATATCCATTCAAAATAGGTTGGTTTTTTTTGTACTACATCCACAATAAACAACTTCATGGGATATATGAAATTGACAATATGGGCAGTGTGGGGTTTTTGACACCACAATAATCATATTGTTATTTTCAGATATATGTTATACCTAAATGCACGAGCACTGAGTTTTAGAGTGACGCCAAAAGTCTTTGGGTTATTCTATATCACATTGAATGGCAAACTCTTCTTAATCACTGGCAACAAATTCAATTTTTTTTTTAATATCTCGGATTTTTAAAAATTTGAAATTTCTAGATATCTTACCCTTTTTGTCCCATTTCTGAATTTCTTGACATGATGAATATCATTAGTATTGGGTTCTTTAATTTAATTTCTGACATAACCTCCGTGTTCACGCGCCGGTTACCGTGGAAACCGTGTGCTAAGAAATAGCAAATAAGATATACACGCTTTTCATCTTTTCCGTATATTTCTCATTCATTCTGTCTATCCATAAATTATTCACTAAATTTATACTGACATTATTTATTATAATTGTTTTTATGTTATTAAGTTGTATGAGACAAACTTTTAACTTGTTTTAAAAAGTACCAGAAATAAACCGAGTAATCTATGATAAACAAATCTAACTTACAAGCCCACATTAAACTGTGTTCAGTTCCTTATTAAAATAAACAAATCTAACTTATATGCCCACATTAAATTGTGTTCAGTTCCTTGTTAAAAATAAGACAATCTCTGATAGACTCAAAAGCTGTGTGCGTTTTTAATTTTGTTTAGTATTGATGGCTTATATGATCGACTAAGAAACCTAAAGGCTTCTGAGATTTCTTATTCACTGAAAGTATTGATGCTCGTCCTCTTCTTCCTGGAAATTAAACATGATATTTTACAATAGTTTCCCATATTTTTATGACAATACACAAATACACACGCGCGCGCGCTTACTAGCGAGTGCGGGATATTCACAAACATAAGACCTAAACCTTTGAAAAATTCAAAACTGGGTCAAGTATATTGGATTAATTTTGTATTTATTTTCTGACACTTCTCTATCCCTGCCTAGTTTTAAAGCGCGTATCTTGAAAATATATTTGTATCGATTTCATATGTCACGCTTCCTTCTTCACGAAGAAATGTTATCTCGTACTGAAGATCTTGGTGCACCGCAAATCATTTTACAGTTATAAAGGTACTCACACAAGACGATAGCGAAAAACAAAGCAATGGACTTACTTTAAATATTGTCTATATATTTAATTTTGAATACATGGGGACACAATAATTTATAATGGTATAAATTGTATCTGAAACTTTTTAATTCGCGAAACAAACAATATCGCATATTAATTAATCGAACTAGAAGAGAAAATAGTACACGATATATCGCTCAAGCACGATTCAGTTTCGACTTTAGAATTGGAATGATTTCCCTAGTTTGTTGATCTACTTTAACAGCCAATTTGTTGCGATTGGCGGAACGTCTCAAAGGTAATTAAAGGATTTGTATCGGAAAATATGATGAGATTCATCAACAAACTGTAATTTAGTTGTGTAGCGTTTTTAACTGGAAATTGGAAATTACTTTTGGATACTACCTGGCTAAAAGATATCTGAAGTTACTGCTTACCTAAATTATTGGTCACGTATTCTTTAAATTGTATTATCAAAACTCAATGTCAACCTCAAAATCAGGAACCTTGTAAATTTGAATAAAAGAATTTAGATTAGTAGAACTTTCAAGACCTTCTCAACTTCAATTCTTCTATTAGCCCACTAAATTTATGTTACGATGATTTCAGCCAAGTATACTATCTGAGTTTGTTGTTTTGAACGTGAACTCAAGTCTCCTATTGTACAACTTAGGAAAACAGTGGAACGATTATTCTTTGCTTCGAAGTGCTCTACATCTTATCAGGACAAACAAGCCATTTTGATTTAGGTTTAACGAAGAACATTTAAAGGACTCTTAAGTCCGATATCGTTTTATCAAGGACTGGCTGACTTTTATGCCATGCGACAAAGTAGTGCGACAGTTAAAAATCAATGAATGTTTCACTAAAGAAATGAAATTACATGACTAAACGAAGTTAGATTAGCAAAGCTTTCTAAATCTTCTTAACTTTGGTTCCTCTATTAGCCTGCTAAATTTCGATTACGGTGATTATAGCCACGTGTAATATCCGAGTTTGTTGTTATTCTCGAGTGTACTGCTTGACAACGTAGGTAAACATTGGGACAATTCTTATCAAGCCTATGTTGACATACTTGCCTCATGATAAAGTAATACGGCGGTTTACAAATCTATAAATGCTTTACTTCAGAACCGAAATATAAAACCTATATCATTTGAGAGATAAATACCATACATTAAAGATCCACTTATAATCTTTCACGTGTGTTTAGTGATGGTCTGCAGCAAGAATTCTCACTTGAGGTCTGATAATAACTAAACATGTCTAACCTGCATTATAAAGGGCAGATTGTATAACAGTACCGATATCCAACCCCACACAAATTTCATTGTGACGACGCTATTAAAACATTCTAAATTGAAACGACGAATCTTTAGAACTTGTCCAGAAAAAGATCTCAGCCTTTATTTTCTGCAACATGATTCCACGTTTGAAATTAAAACACTTGCCAAATGAGGTGTTGAATAGTGCATATTACCTTTGGGGGGTGGGGGGTTACTGCTGAAAGAGATACAAAGACGGAGACTATTTAAATGGACATAAAACTCTGCAACTTTACTTATATGAACATGAAATTCAGTTGTTATTATGTACTTGAACAAATATAAAATATTTTCCACGAATGAAAGAAAGCTGAAATAATGATATTTATTAAAGATACATACATGTATCGTATTCATGCACCTGTATGTAAATATTATGACATATACTGTGGGTTCAATTTTAGTTGTCAAAGAAATATTTTAATATTACATACAGAGACGTCGTGCCAGGTAAAGGGTTAGCGTCGTAATAAAGATGGGGCTGTTTTTAGGCTGCTGCTGCTGATTTTAACAGCACCTTTAATACATTTTTGACTGTATCATTACGGGACAATAGGAGAAAAATATCCTTCCCATGCACGCAAAGGTTCGATATAGCCAATCAAATGTTAACAGTGTCAGAAATAGAAACAGTGTTTCTAATATTTGGTATTTATGAAAAGATCAGGTCACAATTGATTTTCGTAAAAATATCAAATTCCTAGTATAACAAAATTACATAACTTTTGACATGTAATTAAAATAAGAAGATTTTAAAACTTACAAACAATTAAATTAAATAAAATATAAACTAAATCAAATATACGTAACATTATTGAGCATGCAAGCCAGGCTGAAGCATGTGATTTTCTCAGAGGCGGGAATTTTGGAGACCTATTGCTTTGAACAACTGGTCTTATATAACTTTCCCGCTCCCACTTATTTTTATTGACAAACGCAGCCGAAGCGCTATCCTTGGTATAGCATGGTGCGGCTTTATCTTACAAGCCACGTTCGAAGTCATTGGTACCTTAGACTAACTTGTATGCTAGCCACTTAGAGCTAAGCGCACAACCAACCATATCATCCAAAACCTGGCAATGCTGCTGTTAATACCAAAAACGCTTTACATACAAATGCGAGGTTAGGCGCCAAGACATGAATGTTGAAGATTTGTTCAATGTATCGGAAGATCAATTTCTATCGGGAGACTACAGATTAGGAGCAGGTGCGTACAGTAGTGCGGAGCAATTACCAATCTAGCAGCCACAACATATAAAGTTTCGACCAGCGCAATCAAATCGTAGTACCTCTGAACACCTATCATAGTTGACTAAGTCCAAAAAGCAAAAGAGTGCTTTGGGAGCCATCTTCCTCTTCACGGCCTCACTGCGATGACTGAAGAAGAGGTTGCCGAAACCCATGCATTAAACGAGGCTAAACTAGAGATCTAGGATTACCTATTTGCTGGAGACGTATCTGCTTGGACTACATACGGTTGCGGTCAGACGCATTTTACAGCTCAAGAATGTCGATCAAATAGCATACTATCTAACAATAACCCGATCACTCAAAGGTATTTAGGGAGCATCTGCCCTCACCTCTATCCTATTTATAGATATAATTTTAACTGCCCCAACCCTTCATTAGGGCATGTTCACCTACAACCATATATAGCCCGTCGTACCGACTGTTCCCTCCGTCTAGACACAAATGCGTGAATTTGAGATGAAACACCTCAATATATGAACACCTGGCATCATCTAGACAAAGCTCGAATAGTAGAAATGTGGCTAACGAATCATCATTCATACAAGAGTACACCCGTCACCACAGGAACAGACATGAGTCAACAAACGTCGCGATTGCAGTGCAGATGAAACAACACCAATAAGATACTGCAAGCACGGACGCAAACATACCCGCTGTGACGTTGCAGGTAAAGCATGGTGGTGGGCTGACTGAAGCGGAAAGCAAAGATCATGATATTCTACCTTATGATCTCTGGGCATTTTAGTTCTAGCCTCTCTAGGTCTCCTCTACGCCTGCGAGCGCCAGAAAAACCCAAGGCCGTGTACCAGCTCCGCAAACACCTTGCGAATGTATTTAGTCGTTGGAATCTCCATGTTATTAGCCTTCAGAATGTTATACATATTTCTGGGGAGGGAGAGCCGAGTGGCCGAGTGGTCTAAAGTTCTCACGGTTATAGATCACAGCCATCTCTCCTCTGCGTGGGTTCGAGTTTCGAGCTCAGCCAGTATGGGTACGTGAGAAAGCTTGCCAGCAGCTTGTCGTGGGTCAGTGATTCCTTCTGGGGTTTTCCCGAGTTCTTCCTCCACCGTTTATACTGGCCGCCATGCATAACCTGTCTTGTGCTGAAAATGGCGTTAGACCCTGTATCAACAACAAATTATTTCTCGGTAGAGGTAAACAAACTTGGCATTTGTTTAACTCATATTCAAACTTGACTGCAACCTTATTGTGAACTTTGCTGTAGGTTATGTGCTCAGGCGTTATATCACTTGTGCCGTAAAAGCTGACATCATCAGCCAGGACGCGAAACATATCGGCACTCTCAACTAGTTGTATCAGGCTTCTGGTGTCCTTGTATATAGCACGGCCGCCCTTCCACCATAGCACGCCTTGATATTACCGTAGTACACTTATTACCTAGGTACTTACCGAGTTTTATGATAGCCTGTCGCACAATGATTGGGCGGTTTAACATCAGGTTTGCCTCAACACCGTTGTCGCATAATATTTTTTTTTCATATGACACCCCGGGTCGGCAATCAGGCTGCGTAGCTTTTATTCATCGCCCCCAGACCTAACAATGACAACCAGTAGTCTTCCCGTATACTGAGTTGATCATCAGCTGGAAGAAATATTTTTCAAACTCTTATGTGGTCTTTGTCCTGAGATCAATGTTGAGGGGTATGTATGGAGTAATCCATGGGTTTTAGACAAGCTCCTGCACCGAGTAAATCATGATTAGAAGCATTCCAAGCATTGTGTATAACTTGTGGTTTCTGTAGTAAACCACGTATTGGTCATTGTATGCAGGCTACGACAGTTTTATTTCATTAAACGTATCCATTAGTTCTCTTACCAAACCGCGTCAATATGACTGAGCCAATTTTCTTGAAATATCATCACATCAGCGGAAATTTCCTGTATCTGTTACTAAGCTCCTCGCTCCTCCTGATACTTCAAGAATGTAGCCCTTTGGCGAATTTTCCATACTTTGTAGAAGACCAGGCTAATGGAACCAATTTAAAGCCGCCGGTTGTCAACATCTGCGTCATTACCCAGCCATATGGCTTGTTGCCATAAAAATAGGTGATCCAGTAGTTTGACTATCCGCTTACATATGATGCACACACTCGGTTGTTCTCGTTTTGCACCACATCAGCGTACTATCGAAATACCACCTAAGAGTATCTTCTCAATAAACAAATGTATTTAGATATCTGCAGCAGCTCATACCAGGCGAAATTTAATAGTGTTATGGATCATTGCAGCAGTGTTGGAGTGAGATGTCGCGAAATGCTTCCGTTAGCAGAAATTGGTTGGTCTTTGAGTACAGTTCGTGACAGTTGCCTAGAGTTTTACGGAGAACAATCTTCCAAAAGCTCTCGGCATGATAATGAATATTTTATGTTATATATGCGAGGCCTAGCTGACTGAATACGGACTGTATTGATGGAATATGTTCATCTACGAATCACTCCGAATTACTCATGTATTCCTGTGAGTAGACGTCCTAGCGAATCGAAAGGTCAAAGGTGTGATCCGCGTGACTCACCGAGGGGATTAAACCTTCTTAGACATGTCAGCAACATTTTCGAGCCCGCTATTTATACACTATTGACTAGAAAAACTAACTAGTGAAAACGTCGTAAACTTCAGCATGTTCTTTAAGATTGAGCTATTTCTCTTTGTCTCGATGACCTCAGTGATTAAGCAACCATGATAGCCACTCTAATTATGATTCACAACAGGTACCTTTATAATTTTCGTTGTAGATATCCAGATTGAGACTAATTGCTTGATGGGCAGTACTGGTAAATTTTCCGATATTATGCCAATGGTCTCGCACGCAGTCCTGTGCATGATTCTTGGCGCAGACGTGGCAGTATACCGCTTCTTGAAAATTCCTTCAGCTATTTTCACTCAACACCATCACAGCGAATTTCCTAACTCTCCCTCCAGAATCACAAATGAAAGTGGCGACAGCCTCATGAACTCGGTATAGCACTAGCGCCTTGGATATGTTACAAGGGAGAAACATAACAGAAACAAGATACAACTGGTGAGTGGTTTGTCCGGATTGTTGGTGGAGCCTTCTACTGGCTCTTTGCGTAACTCAGTGATTCATATATCGTGGCGCTGTGACGTTTCACATGTACCACAATGATCATTTTAGTGGCATTATAAAAGATCATCCCATTTGAATTCGTGTATTCATCGACTGCAGACGTGCTTTGTGCCGTAAGATTTGCTGTGCTTCCATGTCAGTCTGCTTATGTTCTTCATTCAAAGGCAGGGGCTATTTCTGCTGTCACAAGACCGCTTTTCCTTGTCGTCATCAAGCAAGCAACAATACATCGATAGTGTGTAATCTGACTGCTCTTTAGCTGCTAATACATAGCTTGTACAGGACATTTTTCCAAGCAAAGATACTAACAGTGATAGTTTATTCTGAGCGCTTAAACTTGGCAATATCACTAACACTGACAAGTACGTCAATGCCTGTTCAAAAAAAAATCCAGGTGCTTACCAGACTGGTCAATATTATCATTAGCTAGGTATTTGATATTATACTAGCTGGGTATGTGACTGACAGGATAGCATACTCAAAACAAATAATATCGGGGGGGGGGGTCATATCTAGAACAAATTGCCCTGGGATACATTTTTGCGTTGGAATATAGCGTACGGCCTCAAAATAGGTGATAGTGCAACACAACGATGTCAGACGCCTCACAGCTCGCAAATGTCCATCCAGACCTATCACGTGTAATGTTAAATGCACTTCATTATCACAGCATTAGCTTTGTCAATAAGATGCTCTAGTTCATCGATGCGCAGTATGACTGCTGTGTCGATACGAAATCAGGCCGTCCCTATTGTGGTTGTCATCTCAGCTTCTTTACTGTAAACGTTGTCTGTGTTATATGTGCTTTTCTGTAATCGTTACGTCAAAAAATGAGGCTAAGCATCAGGCCATAGAAGCTCCTAAGTTCCTTTGAAGGATATCATGTACGACATGACGTTAAGAAATGCAAAGGCATCTGCCTGGAGCTAGTGATATTTAGGCACGGTGTCGAGGTAGTCTTTCCCAATCGCATTTACTATACCATGTGTTTGGATTTCGCGCTTGGTAGCATACAGCGCAAACGCAAAGTAAGGAATGTATTTGAATGATAACTAAATCGGCTACAAAACATTATGGAGGCAAATGCAAACCGTTTTACTACACCGAAAGAGAAAATCAAATAATTATGCAGCTGCAGGTAATACGCTGAATTTAATGTACACATAATTCAGTAAGAAATAGTACCATTAGAATGTATGCACTATGTAGCGGTGAACAGTCAAAATAATGCGAATGTCACGCCTCGGTAAATGGTCTGGTAAGAGCCAAGCTATAGAATATACCCTTGTTATTGCATGATAACACATCAAAATATTATATCAGACATATGTCAAGATTTATACATATCAACCCAGCCATTAAATATTCTGCATGTTAATCGTTATACCTATGCATCTTATAATTTAAATGGATTTTATTTCGATGTGCTTCCATATAGCTTTATACCTATAATCCCTAATTTCTCAATAGATTTTACCTTAACTGAAGCTCACAAGAAACCTTTATTCGAAATGTCTCCCTGTTCTGTTTTCTGCATTCTGTATGGTTTTTGCTGCAAGGTCGCCATCAACACTTTGGTATTGTCTGTGTTTTGTTGTGTGTTTTTTGTTTGTTTGGTTTTTCATATTTCCTTTACGTATCACATTTGTTTTCTCTATAGTTGCCTTATGGCCGAATATTTTCACAGCTTATTAAAGATTATTAGCGTAATCAAGATAATATTTCAGATCCATCTAAAACTAATGTCCTATCATCTGCATATTATGATATTCCTAATTAATTTAAATCTATGTTGATAACATTTGAGTATTTGTTTGTTTTACCATTATTGACAATATCTCTGCACGACTAAAAACAAGTAAGATGAAAAGGAATCTCCTTGACTGTGTTCTATGGATACTTGAAACCAAGAGAATGTGGGCCTTTTTACAGTAAAAACAAATATTCATATTTTGAAAGAATATTTGTATTCACTGATTAACAGAACTATCAAAGATTAAAAAATTAAAAATAAAAGCAAAACTACAATCCAGTGTAAAATATTACATTATACACTGCTCTTATATTTTTATGAATGGATCCACAAACAATACCATTGATTGCTTTATCATTAACTCACAATAATTTCTTTAATACTATTATCAATTTAAACCTAGAAACTTTTCACCGCATTTCGACGATCCACCACAGTTTCTGAGATGGCCAAACATAAAACTTTAGCATGGCGATCAAACGTAATGACAGACGGGCAAGAATAATGCTAAATGCCAATACTATTATTGTGGCGTTGCATAAAAGGTCATGTTGAATGCATGCCAATACCAGCATTGCATATTTCATCATCGATTTAATGAACGTCTAAGACAACTGCACACATATGAATCAAATTTGCACCTTTGTAAATGACAATGCATTTAATTTTGATAAATTCATGGGAACGTGCGAATTGTCACTTATGGCAAATATAACCAATAGCAACAACTGAATTTTGTTTGGGGACATCATATTCGTTTTAATTCTATGATTAGTGACAGATGGAACGAATTACTTTTTAACTGTCTTAAATAATTTTCATCTTGCCAATGAGAGAAGTATTTAGTGCTGTTATATGTGAATATACATGTACATAAGATAATTATGTCTTTTATGTCTAAAATACAACTTTATTTTAATGTAGCTATATTGTATTGTAAATGAGGATCGTCGACTCTAAAATAAAGAATTCTTATCTTATAAACAAGTAGGTTAACATGACATTAACTATGTTATAGGTAATACCTTTTGTCACTCATTGAAATCCAAAGCTTCAGAATTCGGAATCCCGCTGCTTTCTGGGTGAGCGTTCCATTAAGGAAAACGTACAAACAGTGCTCCTTTAATGTTTCAAATTAACCAACGTTCAAGGATCATTACAGAGAACACAAACGCATATGCGACACATACACCAACTAACGAGAAAATAAGCGGGTTCAAGAAGGATATAATTGCAGTAAATACCTGCTAGAATGTAAATATATGTAATCATTTGATTGATAAATTCACTCATTTGTGTGGAATGTATACATGTACAGTGCTTACATTATTCATGAAGAAACATGAAGTGATCGATGAATTTCTTGTTGGCTTCATAAGCCGCCATGATGGATTCACTGTAACTATTCTCTACATTTGAACTGATTGACCCTAATGTACTATACAAGCTGGTTTGCTTACCGATGCTACCGTTGAAAAAATTCAAACCTGCCTCGTACGCCCACGATCACACGAAATAAATATTTAAAAAAAATATTTGCAAACTGTTTTCGTCTTACCCGTTTTGTTCCTTAAAATACGACTGTTTGCGTTTTGCCCGTTTTGTGCCTTACAATACAAATATTTGCGTCTGACTCGTTTTGTGCCTTAAAATATAACTGTTTCCGTCTAACCCCTTTTGTGCCTTAAAATAGAACTGTGTGCGTCTTACCCGGTTTGTGCCTTACAATTTCAACGTTTTGCGTCTGACCCGTGTTGTGCCTTAAAATTTTACCTTAGATACTCTGTGTTTAAACGTCAATAGGCTTTGTGGGGTAAAACTCCATTTTTCAGTACATGATAGGCTTACGTGGTATTTTTGATGGAGGATGAATCATAAGGAACAACCCCCGACAAACGGAATGCTTTTGGTCAGCTTTATCACATGTCCACGTTGGCTTTAGACGTCAAAACGGAGGTGTGCATTTGTATTTCTCCATTATAAAAAGTATTAGGATAATAATTGTCCCATCGTATCTTTAAAAATAATAAACGTATCTAACTGCCGTGCATAATCCTATAATAAAGATATGACTAAAGTACTACGCCTGTATAGTCACCACTATCAAAACGCTCAGAGGGGGCGGGTCGGGCTGAAGCAATAATACTGCAACATTGCAGAAAATATACAACATAAGTCTTCTTCATTTTTACTTTGTTTAATACTAAATAATTTTAAATAAAATATGTCTATCAGACCACATGAAACAAACAATAAGTGAATGAAAATAACTTAGCAGTAATAATGAGGAGTATATATTTAACAGTGATAATCAAATTACTTCTTTACTTTCAAACCCATCGTCCACATTCTTGCGAATTCTGGAAAAAGAAGACAAACATAACTCTTGTACGGAGCCTTGATTTCAAAGGGAAATTGATAAATTCAGTTAAAATCCTTGTGACTGGAAATGACTGATAATATTAATTTCTTTATTTATCGTTAGCCTAAGTGTGGGGAGCTCAAATTGTTAAATACAGATAACGAAAAGAAAATTATTTACTTGTAACTTTGCTCAAATTTCTTTAATATAAAACAATAACATGCTTACACAATATCAGGATAAATAATGACTTACAATATGAAAAAGTTTCGATAATTCTACGGTAAGAAAAGTTATATTTCATCTTAAATACATTTTTTTTAACAACCAATTAAGAAAGTCTAACTAAAGAAATAACTCAATTTCTTTGCCATCATTTTGTTTTCAAAATCATGGAACAAAAGTTTTCTTTAAATCAAAGAATTAAAGACTCTAATATTTCCATTCTCCTTTGGACTTTTAATAATTACTTTGCATGTTAATATTTCACTTCAAAACAAGAGAGAAGTTTGTACTGACTGCAGTGAAAATAAGAGCGGCAATTGCTTTGTGTATTTATGAAACTTTTAAATTTTTACTGTCTTTTTATTTCTTGTGCGTGCTCTTTCTTTTATGATATATGGCACCGCGTTCATCACACTTTCTTACCTTCATAATCAATCTTTCCATCGCCATTAGTGTCTGCGTCGCGCATCATCTCAGTTATATCTGCTTCAGACACCTTTTCTCCTAGAGTGCGCATTGCCAACCTGAAATGCGACGCAACTCACGCTTTTAGTTTGAGTCTGCCAAAAGTTGCATTCTCCCTCTCTCTCTCTCTCTAGCCACTCGATATATATATATATATATATATATATATATATATATATATATATATATATATATATATATATAGTTATAATCCATGTGGTTTTACTTGACCGAGCGATGATAAACCTTGGTGCGATTCCGCTAGAAATCATAAGTTTCCCCTAATTCCAGAGACTTCCGTACAACTTCTGTTGTACATTAGAGAACCCAATGTGTCTGTCATATATATAATTTTGCTCTAATAAATACAAGACCGCTGATTTCACAACTTTCCAACTGTCTATCAAACGCACATCTGCATCGTTTCTCTTCATTAACTATCCATACCGTCAGCATAGCCCATTTCATGGAGACTTCGGCGAACTTCGTAATTTGATCGGAATTTTGATCATTTGGCTGGTGGTCAGCTGACCGCAATAGCCACTCGATAGGTGGTGGGAAAAATATGGCGGACGCTTTAGCATCAGCATCAATTTCTCTAACAACTTCAACATCGTTTATCGAGTTGAAAAATGCCTATTCAACAGCGATGCTGCCTCAGATATTGACGAAATTTAATATTGGAACCATCCTGTCTTATTTTCTGGAAACCAGGGCGGATTTCAAAGCCAGACGAGAGAGTTGCTTCGAGCTGTTTACGTCTGGACATGTACATGTAAGTAAGGAAACGGTGTCGAAGTAAACAAATTTAATCCTGACAATCAAACAGCAAGTTGTTCGAACTATTTATATGCATCCGAAACGTGGCTGTAATAAATTGCGTTTCATATGAATTTATCAGATTTGTTTGGTTTTTTTTGGATAATTTACATGTAAATTTCAATCACGCCGTAAAGCTATACAACTCTTCCTAACACGTGCAACTATTTTTACTACGCCACCTTGGGCCAGTCAAATCATTGTTTTAAGCCACATTTCGTCTGCAAAATTGCATCACATTTGCCACCATGGCAACATAAATAATGCCTGCCGACGACGGAACAGTCCAATTCTCGTTTATTCCATTGTGTGATTTACCACAATCATAAATACTGCACCTGGGGTCACACACCAATGTACACAACTAGATTTTAATAGCGACTATTGAACGACAGTGACAGTCATGCGGCTCTGACCTGAATCCACCAAAATTAAACCATGGCATCATGAAACTCACTAACACTTCACTCTGTTACGTTTGCTACTAGTAATTGGCTAGGTTTTTTAGGGCTGATGAATATTTTCACAGGACCGAGTTCCCATAATCAAACAAGTAATCACAAAAATCTAAGAACTCCTTAAAACGGAGCGCTATAACCAAACCCGCATACTCCCAAATTTATTATAATCTACAATGGAAACACTGAATTCACTAGATCATGGTGATGAGAATTTGAATAATATAACCATATGAATGCTAATACATATGGCCTATTTTCATAAAACTTCACAGTTTGAAAATAAGAAACCTAACTAAGTTAACGCTATCTCATAGGAGAAACTATTGAGCACAACTAGCCTAACAAATATTTATATATGCGGTTCTCGTATAAGTTTAAAAGTATATATAACTAATTATGATGCCATGGACTTGTATTCTTACCTAAGTTCGTTTTTGTCGATAACGCCATTTCCATCTTTGTCGAAGACTTTGAATGCTTGTCTTATTTGGTACTCCTCATCGCTTACTTCAGACGACTTTCCTAATTCCTTCATCATAAAATTTCTAAATTCAGAAAACTCTATTTTGCCATTTTCTGCAACGATAAGAATTGCATAGCATTATCGTCCTGCTGAATACAATATATTCTCTCTCTCTCTCTCTCTCTCTCTCTCTCTCTCTCTCTCTCTCTCTCTCTGCGTTATATAATTGTATTGTGCATCATTTTCTAATATAACTTGTATGTTTCATTCACCAACTATACCGAGATTTCCATTTACCATGTATTAACGACCCCTCAAATGAAATTCCCATCTAATCAAGTTGCGAGGAGATTTCCATTTACCATGTATTAAAGACACCTCAAATGAAATTCCCATCTAATCAAGATGTTAGATTTCTATTTACCATGTATTAAAAAGCCCTCCAATGTAAATCTTGTCTGATCACACTGTGATATTTCCATTTACCATATATTAAAGACCCCTCAAATGTAATTCCCATCTCATCACACTGTGAGATTTCCATTTACCATGTATTAAAGACCCCTCAAATGTAATTCCCATCTGATCAAACTGTGACATTTCCATTTACCATGTATTAAAGACCCTACTAATGCAATTTCCATCTAATCAAGCTGTGAGGAGATTTTCGTTTCAAGGAAATTTATATTTTCTGTTATGTAAAAGGACAAGTCTTGCTATTGGTGTCATGACATGCTACATAGAAATTTTGTGGAATAGTTTGTGGACTGATGTCTTAACCACTCTGGTAATGTGGTAATGTCACGAGTTTTCATTTGCAATTGCATTATTATGTTTGATTCAAATGGTGTGGATTCGGTGTGTTTGGCAAAGCTTGGAGACAGCAGGTTTGACATAACACATTTTTTGGTATAGCCATATTTGCAATAATTGCTGAGAGTGGTTTCTGTTGGTTTCTAACATAAATAGTTTCTGTGAAATTATTTGATATGCTTAGAAGTCACATTAGGCAAACTTGTTTTCACAGCCATTTTTTATTTAGGTAATCGGCTTTCTTAGCTCAACTGGTGCCCGTGAAAATACATTGCTCATTAGGTCCACGTGCATCAATGTGGGTTACATGGACAAGGTAGAATGTATGGTAAGGTCACAGACGTGACTGGGACATTTGTTCTTATAATATTTGTAGGTACAGGACACCTATCTGGAAATGTAGGGTTAGCGTACGTTCTTGGTTTTTTATTGCATGTGTTTCTTACGTCCCACCCACCCATCCCGGTCCTTTATGTTCATCTGTCTCTCATTTAACTCGAAATATTCTAAATTTAGTTCCCAATCTTGCTTTAAAGACATATCACCAAACTTGATGGGTTTTTTTTCTTCTGCTCCTAACCCTTCTTCACCTCCTCCCCTCACCGTACATCAAAATGCAACATGTTTAAACCATAAAATGTTTAATAAAGATGGTGGTGTGATAGTGCCTAACAGCGAGGATTAAAACAGCTAAGTCATGTGATCAGCACTAAAGGCCCTAGTCCGATAAATCAACCCCAACCCCCCAAATGTGTGTTGCTACTGATGGACGATATGTGGGTCTGATGCCACTTGTTTATTAAGATGTGAAATTTTGCTGCATGCAAATCTTTCCACAGCACACCTGTGTACAGTGTAGACACCATTTTTTGGTAATAGCAATATCTAGCTCGAAATTCAAAATGGCAACAGGACAGATGGTTTTTATGTTCCATGTGGATTTACAAGCCTCAAAACATAGTATTTGCGCAGGACATATAATGTACATGCCGCTAAAGAACCCTTCAGCAGACGGCATCTCCACAGCAGCGATGAAATACCGGTAAGTGTAAAAAAAAATGTGCATCGATGTGTGCAGCCAAATTTTAATACATCTTTTTGGATGTTTTAATGAATAGGTGATATCAGCTCTTAAACCGCCAATCAATATCAACACGGGTTAGAGAATGCTTTATAGGCCTATATGATACGCTTTCATTTGGGAGCTCTACCGAATAGTTCGATTTTGTGTGCATGTGTGTAACTGTCTCTCTTAAAATGTTTTGTTTGGTGTACTTTCAAAGTTAAAGAGACCTTAAGTTGCTTAAAGAATTAAGTTCTTTTTGTTATATATAAGCGTTGTTGTTTGATTTTATAACAATTCGGACAGACACAACAGAAGACAAAAAGGGTTGCTTCCCTTTAAATATTGTTCCTAGCTCGTGGACACCATGCCTAGGACAACTGGGCTGAGACAACCAAACTGAGATTAAAAAAAAGCAAGGTTAGCAAATCAGCTAAATTTTTCTGTCGCATGGGTTAGAAAAGCGAGTCTTAACGCTAACGGGGTAAGGAAAATAATATTTTTCCGTTTCCTATTATAAGCAGATCTTAAAATCATGTATTACTAAATGTACGCAAAAGCAAAGTAAACAAATATAATGTCCATGAAAGTGTTATAATTACAAATCCATCATGGATTTCATGAAGAACTGACATTTGTCGCTAAATATATCTATTGGGAATGTACAAATTAAAAGAATAATACAATGTAATCAAACTTTCTCCAGCTCAGTTTATATTTCATCTCATCTAATGCCAGAGTGTTTGCATCCTTTTGCGGCTCATTTCATTGCTAGGCAGATTTGTTCTCACTTTTTGATTTAGCAAGCACGGATCATTTAGTCAACATTAATAAATTACTCAGAAATTGTATTTAGGCTTTCTCATAAACTTTCACTAATTGTCACTAATTGTAATTTTGCAAGTGTTACTAATATTATTCAATTTTGGGCAAGCACAGGAACCTAGTCTCTTGATGTCCAGTTTATTAAATGAAAATCACGGTGGCATCCAGGTGCAAAATCTCGGTTTACAAAGTTTATGTCTCATTTAAAGCTTAACATTTTTGTTTACAGCTAATTTAAATAGTGACTGCTGGCCATATGGAAGCTACGATATGATGATTGATGAAAAATTGCGTTTTGGAAAAAAATATTCGTGGTGGTGGTCCAACTGTGCTGACCCTAACAGAGAGAAAACATTTTGACATGACTTACTTAGGTTGAGAAGAATTTTCTGAAATTTTAAAATGACTTCTTCCTGGAAGCTTCAGGCCTCGAGTCGGGCACGCTAACCTCTGAGCCACCGACACCGCTAAAATTCGTTCATTAATGTATTCATTCACATAGCTCCAAAGTCAAAGTTCTTTTCACAATATTAATAAAGCGGGATATTGCTGATAATCATAATGACGACTTTTGTATCTGACACAAAACTAGACCGGCAGGGACATATAATTTGGGTAAATCTTTTAAACCTCTGAACAACCAGAAAAGGAGGATGGAGAAACAAAGTCCACACGTTTTTCTTCTAAAATTTTATGGCCAACAAATATCATCCTTAGTTGTCGTCTTTATCATCGTCAGCAGGCACCATACCACCACAATATTTGTTGTTATTGATATCGTTGATGATGTTGCCGCTCTTACATTTAATTATCCTAATATTTGTCACTATTTTTAACAGTTTGATTTACATTATAATTCCCGCAAAATTTTTAAACATGCCAAATTTTAAGACACCGCGTCACCTATAGTAAAGTTAGAAAAAAATCTTAAGAAATGCTTTTGCTACGAAATCATTAGAGAAGCAAACTTAAGAATAGCGCCTTATGAGCGACTACTTTCCAAATATACGTCTGCTGAACGACTACGTTCCTAAGATATGTCTGCTGAACGACTACGTTCCTAAGATATGTCTGCTGAACGACTACGTTTCTAAGATACGTCTGATGAACGACTACGTTCCTACGATTTGTCTGATGAACGACTATTTTCGTAAAATACGTCTTATGAACGACTACGTTCCTAAGATACGTCTGCTGAACGACTACATTGCTACGATACGTCAGCTGAACGACTACTTTCCAAATAAACGTCTGCTGAACGACTACGTTCCTAAGATACGTCTGCTGAACGACTGCTTTCATAAGATGCGTCTTGTGAACGACTACTTTCCTAAGATACGTCTGATGAACGACTATTTTCCTAATATACGTCTGATGAACGCATGGTTCCCACGCTTTTCTAACGATGAATTGCCACGGTTTTTCCAGGATGAAATTAATGTTTTCAAGGTTCACGTATGACCATTGCTGAATGGAATTTAAGAACATTTTAGATTATAAAACATGCTTTTTCTAAATTTAAAGATGTTTTTTTTTCAAGACTCTCCAAAACATCTAAGTCAGAAAAGATGATCATGTGCAAAATCACACCATGTATCACATGAAACAAGATTGAATTTATTTATTTAAAGTGGCATGTAATGTCATTACAATGTACAGAATAAAAATTCTAAATTTACTTTGCTGACCTGCATTATGTTGCATCATGTTGCTACGTGGAAACAGCATAATGAACATAATTTAATTTTGTTTCCTTTCAAACCTTTAATTCAGAAGAATTATATAGCAATGTAGATAAATGTTATATAAAGTAAATATTTCCTGTCACAGTATGTAAAAACACTAAAGGCAAAATATTAGAATCTTATAGTACAAAGACAAAGGTTTCTCCCTGAATTTATATGTGCCAATAAAATCCAAAACAAGATTTTTCAAACAACCTAAATTCCTTAGGACGGAATGGTTAAAAAATCCATCAATTAAAAATTATTTACAAAGGGGTTGATTTAACTTTTGACAAAAGACCTTCACACTTATAATTGCTGTGTAAACAAGGACTAAATATTATGTTAAATCAGCTTGTCTTCTTGTAATTGGATTAACCAGTCCCCCAACCTCTATTGATACAGGGACTCGTATTATCTGTTTAATATATATAATATAAGGGACTACAATTTCCCATTTCTCCGGCATTCTATTCAATATCTGAAACCAATGCTTCAAGCTACATGCCACTGTGTAATAATTTCGCACAAAGGTTCTGCTCAGAGATTCGACATTTTGACAACAAATTTGGCTAAAAACAAATAGCAGTCCGTTTTGTAATCCGGATTCATCCACATATTCCCACCCCATCGTTCACATTTAGACATTTAGGCTGGGATGTGGTGTCAGAGAAATTGCACACTGACAATTTGGAATTTGGCTCCACCGTGCGGTAGCGGCATATGGTAGTCGCTTACCAGTGGGCCTAGCAAATTTAAACGATGATATATCGACTCATATCTGCATGAAATCGATAGAAAAATTATTTATATATTCAGCAATTGCGAGTATTATAATCGTTATATCTTTAATCCGCTGACAGACGAGATGAAACTACAGCATAGTTGACCCGGCACACTCCATTGGCATTACTAGTCACATGACTTAACACTTCTCAGTATCAACAAGAAACTCTTTTTTAATGCTGATGTACAAATTTTCAATTATATTAAATGAAAGTCAGATATGTTTTGTAAACACCAGAAAGAACATATAATTATTACGATATTTATTTCGAGAACAACGACAGGAAACCTATCGCAGTCGCAGCAATCTGGCCAGTCAGATTCATCAAGCAGAGAGTACATGTCAACGTGGTAGTCACGTGATACAACAAAACCCGGTAGTTGTGCTCGAGCAGCAGAGGGGCTGTACAGACCGAAACTTTTTGCACAATAAACCCCTCCAGGAAACTATTCCTCGATAGAGGGCTTATTTCGACGAAATAAACCCTTCTATTCAGAATACAGGACAAAAAAAAATGTCCCCCGAAAACTCGAAGAGTTTCCAGGGACAAACTCGTTGAGTTTGCACTGACAACTTGGGTTACTTCAATAAATCTGAAACAGTTTCCGTGGCGGGGTCGTTATTGAAAAATCCATGGGTCGGGTCCATCCCCTCTGCTGCTCTGGGAAATGAGTTTCCAAGGAAAAACATTTTTATGTTGCAAATAGTGTATCAAGTCCAATACGGTATCTTGTTCTGGGATCGTGTAAATTTATTGTCACAAATCCGTGAGGTTTTCTTTGAGCATGACTGAAGAAATTTTTAAATTTATTTAAATCCATATCGCCACCACACCAGGTTTGATGAATATTTCTCAGTGTATGTGTATCAACTCCATTGAATATCGCAAGAAGATTACAATTATCCCTGATTACTTTAGGAATTTGTGTATAACGCTGAGTAACATAAATCACATCAGTGTTTTTGTGACGTCCCCGGGAAAATATTCTTGCGGGATTTTTTTGCTTGTCCAACATAACATCATCATACACTACTAGGTTGTTAATTGATTCATCAAGATCCTCGACGCTGGGGGCTTCTTCGATATCAGTGATAAATTCAACAACATCCTCACCGTCTTTACTCAGCGCGCTTGCACTCTCATTAAAATCTTTTATAACGTTATAGCATCGTTGATCATCTACAGATGGAGCTATCAAATACAGTTTATCCCATTTCATCCACTTCATTATCAAGTTCAGCAACAGCTGTGTTTTACCTGAACCGGATGGCCCAATTATAATCGCGCGGATAGAGTTTGGTAGCACTGAATTATGCTTAACTGGCTCTTTCTTTTTTGTCGCAGAAAAATCTGTAATTTCCATTTGTATATAAAGAATAATAATTATGGATCTATATTGTGTGAAGTGTAAGGCACGAACCCCTACGAATGATCTAACAACCATTACAACAAAAAATAACAGACAAGCACTTTCTGGTAAGTGTACGCGATGTGGCACAAAAAAATTTAGATTTCAAAAAAAAAGCGAGAATTTAGCGGAGGTGACATTGCAGCCAAACTTGGAAAGCTCCCCGGAACTCCCTGGGCAAAGTATCCCGGAGAAAAACATCTCCCAGGATACAATTACTGCGGTCCAGGGACCCGACTAGATATCAGACTTGATGAACAATCTAAACCAAAACCGGGAGAGTATCCGATAAACGCTATCGACGCAGCGTGTCACATACATGATGTTGCTTATCGAAGTAAAGATCTACAAGACAGGCATATCGCGGATGTGAAATTAATTCATGCACTAAGCGCCATAAAAAATAAATCATTTAAGGAGTCACTCGCTAATTGGTTAGTAAGATCAGCGATGAAATCTAAATTAGTATTAGGCGCTGGATAATTAAATAAAAATGCAAGCGATTTATTATTCCCCAATCGGATACTGGAGAGGTAACTCAGCAATTAATAAACTCGCCAACGCGGCATCAGTAACACGCGAGGTTGCCAAAAATTGGCTATCAAAACAAGCAATATGGCAAATCTACTTACCACCACCTCGACAAATCAACTTTGCACATTTTGATGTTAGTGTGCCCAATGAAGTTCATCAGGCTGACATACTATTCCTGCCTCATGATACTGTCCGTAGAAAAATATACAAATACGCGCTAACAGTAGTTGATGTTGCCAGTAGATACAAAGAAGCAGAACCGTTAGCGACTAAAACAGCGTCCGAAGTCGCCTCTGCGTTTAAACGAATTTATCAACGAGGACCTCTAAACTGGCCACGATTATTACAAGTTGATCCTGGCAAGGAATTTCAGGGCGCGGTGTCATCACTGACAAAGCAGCATAACGTTACCATACGACGAGGACATACTGAAATTCATCGGGATCAGGCAATTGTTGAGCGATTTAATAGAACACTCGCTGAGAGATTATTCGGATACCAGTACGCGAGGGAATTCATTTACGATACGAGATCTCGTGAATGGGTTGCAAGACTGCCAAACGTGATAGCCGCACTGAATAATGAAATTACCAGAACAACAAACATGAGACCTGTAAATGCAATCACAAAAAAATATATATCCCGCGTCAGTGAACGCGGACAACAGCAACAAAATGTTTCAACGCAGCCAGGGACGCTAGCGTCCCCACTGCTGGGTAATGTCACCGTTAGGTATTTATACGAACCAGGCGAACTAGAAGGAGGAAAAAAAAGAGCAACCGATCCCACATGGAGTGTTACTACACATAAGATATCCAGCATAACCAGATCAACTGGGAGAAACGCAATCTACAGATTAGATTCGACTGCTCCTCAACGCGGATTTAAACGCGAGCAACTTCAGGTGATTCCCGAGGATACACAATTACCACCCCGATCACTAAAGTGATCCGCACTGAAGTGATTCAATCATTTAAATAACTGCAGCAACACCTCTGCGTCGGTTACACTCAAGACAGGTCAACATCACATTTTCACGTGTATGACCGCGACTGCTATCTATTCTATCTACGGTGAATTGCCTTGGGTCGTTTTTCGAATACTGCCACAGCAATAAACAATTACAACTCGCACAGTGATTATTCTGCTGTTGTTGTAATTGTATTACAAATTCAACATCCAAACTTTGTTTGGGATCAAACTCTCTACCATTTTTTTTGTCGCTCTGTTTGTAACCGGCTAATTTCTTTCTTATTGTGTCATCAGCGATTGAGCTGTCGTTGACAACATCATCTAATACAATTCTTCGTAACTGACCTATCCTTCTTACTCTTGACACGGCTAAATAAACTAAATTTGACCACTCGATGCGATCATCAACAATCCAAACTGTTGTATCTGAAATAGTTAGTCCCTGCGAACTGTGGATGGTCATAGCGTATCCTAGCGTCCACGGGGATTTGCTCATTTTCAGTGCCTGTTCAACAGCATCAACATCAACTGTGACAATATCATTTAATACTAAATTCTGTTTCTCCGGACCCGACGCAGTCAGGCGCCCTGGAATATCAACATCAATATTCTGCAATCGCGTATCAGCTGGTCTATAACACAACGGCACTGGCAACATGGGAAATTTCTTCTGATGTAACTGAAATAACCGCTGCTGAAGTGTGTCCCTGACTATCTTTCTACTTGCCACAATTAAATCACCTGGTTTCCACGTTTCCCAAAAGTCGCTCAGCGAAGTCTCTGGAATTATTTCACGCATTATCTCACACTGGACTTTATTGGTTTGTAGCCTGATCAGTGCCTTAAACTCTTTCAGCGTTTCATCGAGTGCTCTAACATCGTTAGTTATTTCCTCATAATAATCTACAAAAGTTTTCAGCCACTCGTGTGGAGATTCACCTGTAACTGGGGGTGGTTGACCATGATCGCCGCACATCACCACTGCGGTATTTTTCTTTAGCAGCCAATCCAGAAACTGTTTTAATGTATCCAACGGCACAGTGTCTATCTCATCCCAGATGATTTTCTCGGGAATATATTTCGTTCCCATTCGTTCAGGTGTCCACGTGCCGCCGCTGTATTTGAAAAAACTGTGATACGTGCACGCGTTAACATCCCGTTGTCTCATCTCCCTGGCAAGTCTGTGTGTGGATGTTAGCACAATCATGTCAGAGTTTCTAAATAATTCAATCGCTCGAGTTGTTTTACCAGAACCACCAGGACCGTTCAGATAAACTGTTTTGTGTCTTGTAACAGGATCGTGCACCGGCGGCAACAACGAAGTTGCCCCCGACGAAACCATCGAAGATATTTCTGCGCTGCGATACTCATCCTCGATTTCAACATCAGCCGATTTACAATATCCGTGTAACATTTCATTCTTTATTCTCCACGAGCCCCACGATGGATCATCCGATATAACATTATCCAACAGCGCTGAGTGTTTTTTATCAATATAAAATGAATCCGTTGCAACTCTCACTGCGGCAACAGGGAATCTATTGATCATCGACAACAAATTTATGGATACATAAGCCAGCATCGAAGATCTCAAATGTATGTACTGAGATGATTCTCCGTCAATATAACTAAAAACAGTCCCTAGTTTTTCCCCGTTTGACAGAAACACATCTTTGCGGTTACAGAACATGTTGTTCGTGGCTGCATCAGCGACAATAAGATCCAATTCAGTCTTGTCCATGATTAATCGACTGTGATGTTGTTTATGATCATACGCTCCACCTTGAGTGAATTTCCCTATTATTCTTCGTCCTAGATCTTTTGCTGTGCTTTCATCATTTCTGAGTTTGCTTTTAAGTACTTCAGGAGCTTTCTTGATGATAGCGTCGATAGAAGTTTCTGGATATTCTCGTGACCAATCTTCGATGACTTCTTCTAACGTAACCGGCGTTGGAGTTGGCAACCAAACTTCGGTTTGACGACAATAACATATAATCGCTTCGCTGACCGTCAGCGACAACAGTATTCGACTGTCAAGCATGTATCGCAATAACACTATCGGTGCCCATCGCTTCTCAACGAAATGTCTGCCAAACCAAACATAACACACAGGATGTAAATCCTTAGCGAATTTAAACGACGACACACAAGCAAATCCGGTCAAGTCAAAATCGGGTAAAACACCGTTGACAGCTACTCTTGTCATGGTATTGCCAGCGTGGCCAAACCGTTTAAAATATTCGCTGCATTCTCCACGCCCAAGGAAACTTCCTGGATAACACGCCGTCATGTCCACGGATATCATACCGCGGTGATCATACTGAGTATTCCACAAACCGCCGTGTCCGTATTCGACACAGCTCTGCTGGATATCAGCAAGAAAACTTTTCGGAGTTGGTCTCCATGAATTTCGTTCCCGGGCTACATGCGCGACAACACCCGGGACAGTAAAACAGTGTGTCAGTAACGTATCAGTGTTGCCAGCATGATATTTTTCTGCGAGTTTTTTCATTTCCTGCTGTAACGCCATTGTTCTGTATATTTCCCCGTTGGGTCTCACAAACTGATCATATTCTCCATCTTCGCTACTTCTGAATAACCACACAGACACTGGATCGGTTTTACTTATCTGATAAATAAAATCAAACATGCTCCCAGAATTGCTTTGCAATTCCGGATAATACTTCACAACACGGTCTTGCGGAAATATCCTAACCGAGTCAGTCCAGGCGTGACTGTTATGATCGATAATAGTTATTGGTGTTCCACGGGAATTGTATTTACACTCATACAATACCTCACCGGTTAACGATGAAACCGTTATAGGAAATTTTAGTAATCGCTCTAGCTCAGCAACATCATTTATTGACGCTCCTTTATCCGCTACTCGTGTCGCCCACGCTGTTATTTTAGTTTGTCTTAGCGGTGTTAGGCCGTTTCCTCGCATTGCATTTTTAAAATGTTCCATTACTCGCTCAGCTACACAATTCAACACCGACACCTTCATCGGTTTGAGTTTATCAACGCGTGGTTTCTTCATCGGATAAATTCCATAAACAACTGCGGTCACAGGATACGCTCTGGCATAATATGGTATATCAATCCCAACAAGTACTCCCGGTTTTGAGTCTTTACTTAACAGAACGGTTTTTCCACGAACGCCTCTGGCATCAAGAACAGGGTCTAGTTTGTCTCTGATAATCCACGTTCCCTCGCCGACTCCAACAATAAATTTTATCTGTACGAAATATCTTCTATCGTCGAGATACCCAATTATGTTACGCGCGATTGTATCGTTCATGGTAGCATCAATGATACGGTCACGAGAAATGCTTTGCATTTCCCGAGAAACGCTCGCGTTTCCGAGGATAATTTTATACGAAGACCACGTGTGTGCGGCACCATCACGACGAAACTCTTCTTTGGCATTCTTGATAACACCAATTACCTCTGCTAACTCTCTTCGTCGTGGATCAGCGGTTAACCGGTCAAGATCGAATCTAGAACCTGATATGGGTTTTATTCTGGATAGTCTTTCAAAACCCATTATTATAATTAAGACAAATATTTAAATAGACAAATATATTATATGATGAACCAATGCAAGTGGATCAAACTAAATTCATCAGCGCCGTGTAGCAAACCCTGCAGAGTCGAATACTGTGGACAACATGCTCAACAGGTCCGCGGTGGGAGTCTAGGACCGATACCGTGTATCAGATGCGGCATTGGAGTACGAGGAATAACGCAATTATGTTCAGCGTGTGGTGGAAAACGCTATCGAGAACTAAAACGGTATTATGATAAAAAAAATCCAGACTGTGATAACGCTCTCAAATGCGAGCGTGATTACATAAATAAGTTTTCAGACAAATTATGAATTAGACAATGATTTGCTTATAGTATAATGAATCAAGAATTCGTCCGACATCCAACTATTCCAAATTATGAGGCAAACCGAGATGGCATAGTGAGAAACTACAGGCTGAGGAAACAAGTTGGTACAGTTGATAATGCTGGTTATTTAAGATTTACTGTTAGGAAAGGGAGGTATTTATGTCATCGTTTCGTCTATGAGGTTTTTAACGGAGAGATCCCTAAAGGCCTTGTCATTGATCATATTAACGGGAACAGACTTGATAACAGTATTGAAAACCTTCAAGCGATCACTCAGAGCAAGAATACCATACGAGGAAGAGTTAAATGTAAAACAGCTATAAGAAGAGCAGTGAAATCTGTGAATGTTGAGACTCGTGAAGAAATAATATTTCAATCAATGAGCGCAGCCGGTAGGTATTTCGGTATTTGTCCACCTTCTGTACAGCATGTCGCAGATGGGATCTACAAAACAGCATTTTCAAAGAAGCTCAAACAGAAGATTTCATTCTGTTATATAACTCTTATCGTTGACACAAACGACGATAACTCCTCCGAGAGTGTGTAACGCTTTGCAGAGTTGTCGTTGCTGGTCAGAGGATTTGCTCCCCCTAAGAAAGCCACCTTGATAAAATATTTTATCGAGTTCATAACATGTAATCATTTATTTACCGTAGAATATATATTTTTTTACAAACAATATCCTCGTTTTACTGAATATATCCGACTGTTTTGCTCTTCTGTGCTTGTTATATGACCGCGCTTAAGAAAACATACAATTAAAATATTTTAAACAAGTCCCGCCCACTGCTAGAGCGAATTTCCAACTCGCAAGTAACAGTTGGGTTATATACGAAATCGCTCCCTAAGACCTTTGGGTCGATCGAAAGTCAGCACGCGCAAGCAAAACCATAAATTTAATCCGCCAATGGCGGGTGTCTTTTGTGCACCATCCAATGGTCGATTCAATGGATGGTTTTGCTCTGCTGCTGACCGTAGAAAATGACCCACCTGTGTATGTTTGTGTCGTCATAGGATAAGGTCTTAGGATAAGTTAGGATAAGATTACATGTTCATTGTGCCTTTACTTGCTGTCATACTCGAATCAGAGGTTAAAGGTTGTCTGTTCTGTACCGTCTCTTAGGATAAGATTACATGTTCATTGTACCTTTGCTTGCTGTGATACTCGAATCAGAGGTAAAGGTTGTCTGTTCTGTACCGTCTCTTAGGATAAGATTACATGTTCATTGTACCTTTGCTTGCTGTGATACTCGAATCAGAGGTAAAGGTTGTTTGTGTTGTCAAATAAATGTTTGCCGGGCCTGCTAGAGAACTCGATCCTAGAAGCCAGGGCTGTCTCGTCTTGTAAATAAATGTGCCTCTGAGTCACTTGGCAGTCAGAGGGGTCCGTCCTTAGGATAAGTTACGTGTTATATGTTTGTCCTTGTCAATTCACTAAACACGTCTTCTTGAGCCTATAGAACGTTATTTGACGATCTAGAGGCTCTTGCAGGGGATAAAGTGTTTCGTGTTACATGTTGTATTGTCATGTCGGAAGCAGTCCTCGTGGGGTTCTAGAACGTTATTTGACGATCTAGGCCCTTGCAGGGGATAAATGTTTCCGACTGTCTCGTTTTGTTTTGGAAAGCTAGCGTTTCTCATGCAAAGTGTTTCTATTAAAAATATAAAAATATATAATAATATGAATCACGAAAATATAAATATCATACTTGTTGAAATTAAAGAATTACAACAGCGAGGTTTTAATATTTTACTAGACACTGAAACAATTATGTCAGATTTTGAATCCTTGAATGAGCTATCACGCTTGGGGAAGAACAATCTCCCTGCTCGTTATAGGTTCATTAAGGGTTTGCAAGATCGTGTTTACAGATCACTTGCCGGGATAACTGAAAATCAGGTATCTGAATTTATTCCACTGTGCCGTGCAGTTGAGAAGATTCGTCTTGGATTGTCACAAGAGTATGAGACTCGAAAATTAATTAGCACCAGGGTGAGACGGTTAAAAGGTTATATAAAGAATCTAGACACGGAAATGCCTTGCATTTCTGACAAAAATACTAGTGTTTCTGACTACGAGGCCGACAAGGAAGTATAAACCGCATAGCGTGTGACTCACAGCACAAAGTGAAAGTAGAACCTGAGAACGCTAGCGCCCCCCCCCCCCCCCGCTTGGAGTGTAAAGCACATTTCCACGGGTAAAAAAAAAAGTGTATTATTTTTTTTGCCCTTGGAAACTCAAAGAGTTTCTCAAGTGAAGGGCGCTTTCAGATTTTCAGGATTTGCTTAAGCGTTTCAACATCAATACAGGAATGAGAATAGTTCATAATCTGTTCTCGTTGACACCAAACTATGATCATATGATTTTGCTGTAGCTCTGTTAATTGTGACGGAGTTAACAAGAAGTCTTCGTCACCATACACGTCAATAACTATTTTAACGGGGAAATACTGTTCTGGGAATGTCTGTATTTGAAATGCGGTTTTTATTGCCTCGTAAAGAATTTGCTTATCATGAATATGAACTCGTGCATGAATGTACTCGGGTTGATACATTATACACAACCGTTTTTTTTTAAATGCGTGCTAGCACTTTCAACGATAACTTATGCTGGTTTTGATAGGGTATTTGCACGATAAAATGACGAAAATGGATCAGTGCAGAAAAAAAAACTATTATAAATATTATGGATCCCTTGACTTAGGACTTCACCAGTAAGTTTATACTAACAGTCTCGTCACGCAGGTCCAACAAATTCCCCCTCTGGTCGGTGAGTTTGAAATTTATCGTTGACAACCACGGGTTATGACACCGTAGATAGACCGGATTGATTGGTTCTTGCACAATCAGAAAACCAGGGGGGTCTCTTGGTGTGAACGTATACAGGATAAACCCCTGTTGTGCCGTCGTAGTATCTGATGCGCTGTAACTGCCATCGATGACGTCACATACAAGATTGACCGCAATAACATCTGTGATATTTACGATCCCGGGTGAGATGTGTCTGCCATCGGATGCTGTACTGTTGTCGTGCTTGAGAATAACAGGTTGTGGTTTTATTCGTTCGTACGCGGCAAGAATATCTTCGAAAGATTGATCGATGAGATCAGAGACTGATTTTCTCAGCTCGGGCACGTTATATCCAGGAAATTTAAAATCTGAAATATCATTCACTTGAATACCATATTTAATTGCAAAATCTGCTCTGGCTATCTGTCTATAATTATCATCGATATAGTCTTTAAGATCCAGTAAAGCCTGAATTATTCTTAGATTTATAGTTTCCATGGCCGATGCGAGTTTGTTTAGTTTTTCTATGGTTGTGATAATATTATCACGCGGACTTGTTAAATCAGAAATATAATCTTGGAAATATACTCGCAGGAGTTGTAGCTGTTGTTTATGTACTAGATTGATCGGAATAAATAATTCAGATTCTATATCATCTAGACGGTAAACACGGAGCTCCTGCCCCCCCTTAACACGTGGAGATTCTATACTCCAAGTATCGGGCATTAAAGTACTTTTTCTTGCTAGTAATTGATCTGCAAGGAGTAAATAATAATTGTACTCGAGGTCGTGTAGTGCTTCTTTATAGGTCATAAAATCCGATTTTTCAGGTTTTGGTGGACGAGGTTTAACCTCGGGGGCCTTTGGCCATCCTAATAATGTTCGGATTGAGCTGTTATAAATATCCACGGCGTATCCTGGCGTTGAGATTTCAATGACCGCAGACAGCGTTGGTTCATGAGCTGTTATAGATATTTTGGCTTCCTTGCCGGTGATTCGTTTTATTTGGCGTTGTATCTCATTATTGATTTCTTCGATCTGATAACTCCCAGTGGGAAGTGTAATTGTATTCCAGTCAAGTTCACCCTGTTCGCCGGAGTCGGCTTTGCTTTTCCCGAACACGAATGAATTATTTGGCTGCAGACCACCAAATGATGCCGACCTAACATTGGGCCAGCTGTGATACACACTGAGCTTTGCTAACGCGATTTCACTCACTGGAATTGGAGTTCGAAAATTAATACCGAATTCTGGTGTCGTCGAGGACACTGAGATCATTGTGGTCCTTACCGGTGTTGTGTTTGTGACTATTTGTTGAAGCAGTTCTATTGACATTATTTATTTGTTTAGTTTTCAAATAGTCATTGTACGCATCTGACATTAGTTTGAATTCAGAATCTGATATCGTAGCGTCGCTACTTTGCACGTCTAACGATGATGATATCAGCGATGATAATTTCTGATATGCGGTCGTGGCTGTATTTAATTTTGTCGTGTAATCGTGTAATTTTGTGTTAGCACATGATGATATTTTTTTTGCTATGATGCCGAAAACTCCAGCTGTTGTTGTGGCCGCGGAAACACAGATCGTGGCGGCGACTGCTGCAGTTACCGGAGTGACCGCTGATAGTATTGCTCCGGCAGATGCAACAACGGCAGATACTGAATAAACCATAATATCCAGCACTGTTATGCGGCGCTTGTATTTTTTTACTTTTTGACTAGTTACTTCGATGACAGTTTTTAACTCAGATTGCCACTCACGGACTTGATTGTATCGATATTGTTGAGCATCTGGCGTCGTTGACATTATTCAATTACGCGGTAACCAATTGAGGCGTTGCAGCGACGAATTCCAAACAAAACCAGTAAGATGTTGCTGTTAAACTATCGTCCTCGGCTTCAAGCATAAATGTTTCCTCGGTTCCGCTGTTTAGTATTACAGTGCAAACCCCGGAATACTTATCGGTGGAATGTCTCCAAGGATATGTTGTGAAGATTTCAAATTTAGCGGCTGAAAACACAGACAACCTGTAAACACCGGTGGCTGTTGCTGTATATTTGATAGTGTTATTTTGTCGTGACCATGTTGCGAATCCCGATGATACCGTGAATACGATGTTGGTGATATGCCCCGGAGTAACTCCAGTGGGAACTTTAATCAAACTGGTTTTGTTAACGATATCAGGAATACCCGATACGATATCCTGCTGTGTTTGTTTGATCGTGTTAATGTCGGTCTTTACATCAGCGAGTTTTACATCGACGACTGGAGGAGTCCCAAAGAACTTATCCACGACCTCATCAGTTTTTACGAAGTTTCTTCGAAATCTTGTAAACGCGCCCACGTGAACATCATGCTCTGCACGCAGCGTATTTAGTTTACCGTTGACGATGTCCACGTATTGTTTGTTTGACGCATCCTGGTCGGATTCGGGATTCGCTAACGCGGTTATTTTGTTGCCGCTCATGCTGAGTTCGCCTGTCATCGTGTCACCGGCTTTTTTCACACATTTATCAACACCTTTATCAATACTGTCTTTGATGCTTGCGATTGATATATTCGAGTCCTTGATCCGGCCGCCATCACTAAATGCAACGAAGTTATCCTTGGTAGCTCCAAGAACTCTGCGAATTATATCATTCCACTTAATGTTGCTCGTTCTTAGTTTTCCTTGCCTGTCTTGGAAAATAGCAACTTCATCTGGGTCAACTCCAGCTATATTCAAAAGATTATCGACTTCATCTTTGGTCGCATATTTTGAGAGATCAGCATCTGTGCTTGGTTTACCTCCTCGTGTGAAAGGTCTTCCGTAAATATCCACCATTATTCTTATTGCTGTTTTTCAAATGCTAGCATTTCTCGATGCGGTATATTCATACACTACTTTATGAGGAGGAGTTGCTGGATTTCTTGAGATTGCATCAAGAACATTTAAAACCTCCCTCCCACAAATGGGCGGATCAATTAATGTTTGTGTTGGTAACGTCGACTGCCACACTGGAACATTAGAAAATCTGCTGACATACTTGAGAAACTCAACTGGCGGTGCTAAACCGTACGAATCAAAATAGATAATTCCACGTGGATCGATCGCGTAAGCAACCCAGTGAGTTCCCGGACCATCTTTGTTGTCGAGATTGATAATGCCAGTTTCTGGATTATTCGGTCGTTGCGGTAATTGATCTCGCATAAATACGCCTCTGAAATGTTTTACACGCAATTTTTTAACAGCATCGAGTAAATCAAAATTGCTCAACGGCGTTAGAATTTTTTTGGATACCATGATGGTGGAGTTCCTGGTAGTCTTAGACCGCGTCCCTTTTTTTTCTTGTATCCTTTTCCCGTTGCCTTTTTTAGTGCCATTCCAGCTGCAGTTCCAACTGCACCGAGTGCTGCGGCTTTTGCTACGGCTGGTGCTGCCGCGGCAATCAACGCCGGTATTGCTGCGAGAAGAGGAAATATTCCACCGGTTTTAGTCATGTCCTTGATAGCTGCAGCAGAGAAATCAAGTCGGACACCGGTTTTTGCTGTTAGTGCCTTATTAAAATGTTTAAGCTGAGTATTAGTCAACGACAATTTGTTTGGACCACCAGTAATCTGATCTCGTTTTAGTGTTATTGATGTCCCGCACGTGCTTGCGTTCTTTGATTGCAATTTCTTCGTTTGACCGGAAGTCAAGGTGACATTAACATGACTGTATGACATTATATCCTAAGTTTGATTTTAATTGCGTTACATATTCTCGATTGGAGCGTCGATGACCCTCATTCGTCCGCCAACACCTTCAAGCAGCATTGCTTTATCGGAGAGTATGACAGCAATCGCTCTGTAACCACCAGCAGGAACACCTACACGAGCTCGGAAATGTAGGTCGACAACAGATTGTTTAACCAGATCAAGATGTTCCAGCGAAAAGTAATAAATCGGATATAAACTCATAAAGTCTCGCTGTGATATTTGCAGGCCAGTGTCTACATTAAGGTCGCGCCCCATAAATGACATCAGACGATGATACGCGCGTGCGACACGATGATGTTCGAAATCTATTAATATATCCTCAGATGGCTCCTGATGCCCATTTATTCTCAACGAAACTTCAGAAACTCCAAGTGTATCAAATACCATTGGATTTCTTTCCTGGCTATCTGTTCTAGCACGGTATTGAAATGCAATGAAAATATGTCGTGGTGCTGATACTCCTTGTTGCGATGATATATGCCATGTAAACAACCCACCATTATCACCCTGAATAACGTCTGTGGTTGTTGTTTTCCAGGATAGCAGTGATTTACCGCCCGTGTCCATGAAAGACAACAGTCGTTGTTCTTCGGTAATTGACGGAGACAACACTGGCATCCACAACCACAGTTTAGTTAGTATTACCTGACCAGGGGCAACAGCAGCATCTCGCCAGATAGCGTCATTATCATCAGGTTTTCGCACAAGTACAACTGTGTGTTTGGCACCGAATATGACCTTGTGGACATCTCTGCAGAATCCAAAGATGTGAGACAATGGAATCACACCTGAGAACTCTTCATCTCCACTTAACATCGATCTACGTGTTGCAAAACCCAAATTAAAATTTTCGTTCATCGATGCAACTGCGTCACCGGCATTATTCATTGTTACATTCCTGTTCTCGGGGCTGTCGGTTATATCCTTTGCAAACATCATTGATGGTCCGGCTGATCTGGTGTAATCATCCGAGTATCTCGCCAACCCGAGAATTGTTGTGGCAACGTCGACGTTATCATGAATTGTTTCAATTTCTTTTCCATCTATCATGTAAATAGCGGATTTAAATAACGCCATGATGCCGTTGTTAACAAATCCAACTCGGTCGCCGATTCCGTAGTTAGTGTTATCATTCTTTAAAAGCCTACCTTCAACTTCGATGAAGGCCTCAGCGGGCAAGAAGTATCTACTTGTATCCTGGACCTGTAGTTCAATTCTTCCGCGTTGGTTAGGATCACGTGCTTCATAAGAATAATATTGAAAATCACGTACAGAATCATCTTTAAGTACTGGTTTGGACATATCAAACGCGTCATTGGATTTTCGTGCAAACATTATTATTATTTGTGATGATCTAATTAAAATGTTATCGTCACCGGAAACCACTACCAGCTATCAAATTAGCAGTTACACTATCTTGCAACGCTTTGGAGGTAATTCCTGCTGTTGCGATCTCAGCTAATTTCTGATTTACGGCCTTATTTACTACGCTACTAACATTTGCCGGCATAGCTTCAGTGGATGGTAGTTTTACTGGCACCAACCTCTCGACTGGGTTTTTTTTTCGTATCAGCTGTGCTAGTCGATCCTTGATTGATTGAAATGCTTTCCCGGCAAGACTACCAACAGTGCCAATGGCTTTATCCTTGACAACATCAGCGGCTTTCATCGCGAATTGTTTTGCTAACGGTCCAGCTTTCGGAGCGATTCTTGTGACTAAATCCCTAACAACATCACCGACTCCATCTCCGTAAACAACCTCGTATACTGGTAATCGTGAGTTTACTACTCTGACACTTCTTGGTCTGCGAAAAGAATCGTGTAGTATCATTTTATTTAATTATTGTTTATCTAACTGAATTTGCTAGCAAATTTAATTATTAGTCGCTGTGGTAACCGTCTGCGAGTTCATCAATGAGCCCCCGGTAGATGCTGATATCCATGATGCCACGCTGAAATAGTCTCTGACAGATATCTGCGGCTTCATTTATAATTTCCGGAGAATTGTTTCCGGCACGTCTTCCTCCGATGAGAACTTCCAACCGTGATACATCATCGATGATATTATTAGGGCAGGCAATAAAACCGGATCCTAAACCCTCCCCTGTTGATGGTACAATTCTTGGGGATAAAATGTCTTGAGGCAAACTTTCAGAAGATGTTGTTAAGCTAATTATCGGCGACCTAGTTTGTTTGAATTTTTGGCCCCGCGGACTTCCTTCAGATGCAGCCTCGTATTCACTTAACGGAGTTAGGTCAGGATCTATTGCTCTTCGCCGTGAAGGATATTGTTGTCGTTCTGTGTGTTGCAACGGTGATTTTTCTTCTTGAGGTTGCGATGGTGGAATTTCAAGTTTACGTATAGCATCTACAAGTCTATCGTATTTTGTATCGTCCCTGCTGATTTGTTTTTTATTTTCACGTATACGATACGAATATTTGATAAAATTATCATCTGTCATAGAACCGTGTTCTGGGTTTAAAGACACATCTCTTCTAATCAATCCTAACAGTATTGTCTCAGGTAATTTCTCTTCTGGTACATTTTTAAGAAGTTCAATATAATCCGGCGTAAATCTTTTGGCGGGGTCAGTAATTCTCCCTGTTACTCGCTTACCAGCAGGTACTGACACAACAACTTCATCGGGTGGAGGCGGGGGTTTAAGTCCAGCTGAAATATCCTGTAAAATTTTCCTTTGCTCTATTAAAGCCTCTTTGGTAACAGCTGCGGATTTTTCAGTAGCTTTGGTCACGGGTTTAAATAATTCCTCCGTAGTCTCTGCAAAGCCTTCCCGTGCTTGCTGTCTTAGTTGTAATTTTTGTCTGACACTATCACGGACAGGAAGAAATTTCTGAATTGCTTCGAGACGTTCTCGAGCTAATCTAGTCGTATGTGCTTCTCCAATATTTGCCATTATTTATTTGTCAATGATTTAATTCCGCTAACATAAAAATGTTTTTCCTTGGAAACTCATTTCCCAGAGCAGCAGAGGGGATGGACCCGACCCATGGATTTTTCAATAACGACCCCGCCACGGAAACTGTTTCAGATTTATTGAAGTAACCCAAGTTGTCAGTGCAAACTCAACGAGTTTGTCCCTGGAAACTCTTCGAGTTTTCGGGGGACATTTTTTTTTGTCCTGTATTCTGAATAGAAGGGTTTATTTCGTCGAAATAAGCCCTCTATCGAGGAATAGTTTCCTGGAGGGGTTTATTGTGCAAAAAGTTTCGGTCTGTACAGCCCCTCTGCTGCTGCTCGGAATAAATCACGAAAATTGTAGGTTCTTTCGTTTTGTTTTTTTATTACAACCAGTATACGACTTTCATTTAATTTTTTAAAAAATATTTTTCTATAACATTTGAAATCGATTATTATTGATATGACGTAACTACTGGATCTAGCATGTCATGAACATGTGGGTTATGAGATTTGTACACTCGTGCAACTACCAATGCAAATCATAAGTAGCAGGTCAAATTTCATCAACGCCGTAGTTTTATTTTGTCTTTTAGCAGAATAAAGATATAACGATTCTAATACTCGCAATTTCTGATAAAATAAATAATTTTCATATCGATTTTATGCAGGCATGACTCGATTTAACAACGTTTAAGTTTGCTAGGCCATCTGCTGAGTGGCTACGTTTTACCGCCACGATGTTTGCCTATGTGATGCTAGACTGGTTTTCGTATCTTCCATATAAGAAAAGATTGGGATATCGAGCTGTCGATTGGAAATAAATAGTCTACTAGACGAATCTAATCCACTGAACATATGGATTGACCCAGAAAACATGTTTACGGAAAGCACCCAAATGATCCGTACTGCAACCTCCGAATATTCTGGTCAGAACTCGTTACATTTAACTCACGATCACTTCAGTTATGACTCAATTACATAATTGTTCCCGGCGTCAAAGTGGTGGTGGAACATTCCCTGGTTTTTCATGACTGTCATCAACAGTTGCAAAATTCAAGGTTGTTTCACGGTCGATAGACTGCTTTCCTGAGACACGTCTTATGTACGGCTTCTTTCCTAATAGACAGCTGTCGAGAGACTGCTTTCCTGAAACACGTCTTATGTATGGCTTCTTTCCTAATACAGATCTGTCGAGAGACTGCGTTCCTGAGACACGTCTTATGTACTACTTCTTTCCTAAGATACGTGCATTAGAATGGACCGACGACGTTTATTTATGTCATAACGACATATCAGAAGCACAAAAACCGAACTTCAAAAAATATTACTTACTGTTTGTGTCTATTTTCACCATGGCTTGTCTCACTTCCGCTTGTGTCATATTGAAACCGAGTGACCTCATTGCTTTCCCTAACTCATTAACTGACAAAGATTTATCCCCATTCTTGTCAAACATTTGGAACATCTCTTGTATTTCTGAAAATATATTAATTTAGTTGTGCGCTCATAATTTGACAACCAGTTTATGGCAAGATTTCCGACATCAATCAAATGCTGCTGAAAGCTCTACTAACAAACAAAAACAATGTAATGTATTAGATCTACTATTCTGTCAAACAATACATTACATTAGGCAGATCTTTACAACATGCCGTCAAATGGCATATGGTGATATTGGCTCCAAAATATTTTTAAAAGTGTCTTTTTGACATTACGTAGCCTGATCATTTTATTTACTAAACTGGTTCAATTTGGCTAAATACATGACCACGTGTACCTGGGGAAACTAAGATGATTCCGACCTGCATATGAAGGTCCCGTTACTTTCACCATTGCCATTTATACGCATGTGTAATCGAATTCTAAAATATGGCACACTTCACTAAAATAGTAGGTTCTAAACTTCTAAACGACCTGTATCGATATAACCATAGAAAATACTGGTGTAAATTTATCTCAAGTATGGTAGTTTGTTTAATGTTACTTCTTTCTTTCTCAAAATCTGACAGATCAAAAAGATATCCGCTAAATGTGTTTGTAGAAAATAGATACAATGTTGCAAATACAGTATTATATCTGTCTATATATATATATATATATATATATATATATATATATATATATATATATATATATATATATTAGACTCTTTTAAAATACCCAAACACTGCATCAATTATAATTCAGAGTGGTAGAACAGAAGCTGTAAAAACATGTGTAGCAGCACTAGCAGTAATACTGTGGAAATAGTAGTGGAGGTAGTAGTAGTTTATGTTGTAGCTTTCACTACTGTCAGTATAACAAATCAATTTAAACAGGATTATGAATTTCAAGCGAAAGATATATACCTGTATCCAGATCACTTGCATTGATCTTCTTTCTTGTTGCCTGAAAATAATATACATTGCAGACTCGTTATATTTTGTTGTTGGATTTTCAGATTGAAAGCGGTAGGGTGGGGGTGCTTTGGAATTTCTTCCAATGATTAGTCACTGTTGTTATTGCCCCTGAAGATCATGCATGCCAACACCTTAAGTCAAGAAATGGGTTTACAATTTTCAGCAATCATCGTGTCAGCTTGGCTCATTTGTAAATGAATGCTCAGTTGCTGCAACTCACATACAAAAGGCAAATTTATCATAAAAGCATACGAATATTTAAGATAACCTCATGCTGTTACAGGAAGTTTCAATAATAACTGGGTGCTTGGCCCGCCGTCATGCCTAACAAGAAAGATGGGGTTGGGTTTGGGGCGGGAAATAAAACGGAAACGTCGTTTAAAAAGCACGTGCTGATAATGTACATATCTGCAATTTATCTCACCAATATTGTTTTAAAATTCCGTTGACATAGGATGTTTATTAGATGTAAAGTTATTTAAATCTACTTCCCTAAATGGATAATTAATGAACATGAACGTTTGTCTATGCAATTAATGTACCTATCGAAAGTTTGGCTGTCCATGCCGGTGAAAAAGAGTCGTCCTATATATTATGTTAGAGTGATGAGTAGATACAAATGGGTGGCGGATTCCCCGACCCAATTAACTCTTTTTATACAATCAACACACACACACACACACACACACACACACACCGTCCCTCGATGGAAGGCGTTCACTGAATACACTAACCTGACGTTGCTGTAAAACAGGTATAGGGACGAAAGTAATAGGAAAGGATGAGCCATTGTAAAATGTTTATACATTTCACTTTTTCCATCGATCACATTTTCAAAGATAATTCCCTCGATTTATATTATACTCAGGATTCACAACAACAACAATAACAACTGTAATGGTAAAGAAAGAATTAGAAACAGCAACAATAATCGTAGCGGTACATGCATAAACAGCATTAGTTTACTCGTAGTAGTAGTAGCGACAGAAGTAACAATGGTAGTCATAGTAGAGGTAACAACAGCAACAGTGGCAGTATTAGTAGCAGTAGTACTAGTGGCTGTTGTAGAGGAAACAACAGCAACAATAATAGCAGCACCAGTAATGTTAATAATAGCGGCAACAACAGTAATTGTAGTAGCAACAGAAGCAACGACAACAGCAGTTCTAGATGGAGCAGTAGCAATTGTAGAAGTTGAAGCAGCATAACTGTAGTAGTAGTAGCAAGCGAGGCAACAGCAGCAATAGTAGTAGCAATGGCATGATTAATAATATTCTGCATCTGAGTTGGATGCTCTTATCACTTAGGGATGTCGTGGGTTCGATCCCCGGCCGAGTCATGCCAAAGATTTACAAATTTGGTACTAACATCTGCCTTGCTTGGCGCTCAGCATTAATAGGTTTGTGTTAGGACTGGTCAGCCTGGTGTCAGGATAATGTGACTGGGTGGTACATCATGCTACATGTCTGCGGCATGATGTCCCAGTTCTATACATCACTTTACACTGTCACACTGCAGACATCGAAGCGATATGACTGAAAAGGTGTTAAAGCTACGTTAAAAATCAAAATCTCTCTCTCTCTCTCACGCACACACACACACACACAGAGAGTTGCCACTTAGGCCACCGGAGCGGTGCATTGTAGGTAACAGTAGTAGTAAAGCTAAAAACAGCGATAGCAGCAGTTGTAGTAGTAGTAGTCGTCGTAATTTATTTATGCAAATCAGTATTAAAGATTACATCCCTGTATCTTATAAAGGCCATAATGTTATCTTCCGATCAAACGAGATACAAGGTATGCCCCTGTAACATGCCAATAATCCATGAAATTCATCCTATATACGACAATCAGTCGAAATGAGGTGATTATAAATTTACATTATGTAAACGCACTGGAGTGTCAATACATAATGAGTATCTCTGAAATATAGAACCCGGTAGTTGTTATCTTGATCTGAATATCTTATGACCTAAATGACCTAGAGCTTACCTTTAAATAATAGCATGTATTTACGCTGACCGTACAAATCCAGTCTATTGGTCTAGCGAGCAGACTGGTTAACTATCAAATTGTCATTAATTATATCACATATTTCTTTTAGATAATTGGCTGAAACCGAACTGTTCCTGACAACATCATTGAACATCGTATCAATTTTCAAACATAGTCATGGCCTCTTAGGTGCCATACAAATAAAAGGCTTATGTAAGTTTTGCCCTTTTTTTTTTCTGTTAAGTCTTTTAGATTCGTTATTAAGTTAACTGGTATATTCTCCTGCACTTGTTTTGGTCTTTGCTTTTGATGTTTTTCGTTGTTTTTATTATGGACCGTACACTTGCAGTTCTTTATTTTTCGAAAATTTATTTCACCCAGCCAACTACTTTTTCTGTAGAATACATCACATAATATATGCATTCATAAGCCGTCAGTGGCATTTCTTACTTTGAGTTTTATTTACTGGTTCTAAGTCTGTAAATATTACAATAATTGTAGTTTTGTTATTCGATTACGATAGATTTTACCTTTTTTGTTGCACCAGTCTATCATATGCATTATTGTATTACATGTATCAGTCAATATTTCCTGATACTTTAGTTGATAAAGGCATAGTTCATATGTATTAAGTACTCGTGGTTTTCTTGCGATATTATTCAGTTCATCTCGGTACAAAATATGTACCACGACATTGAATCTATCTTTTCCATGTTAATCCAAATCTGCCATGATTATTCATCTTTTCCATGTTAATCCATCTTTACCGTGTTAATATTTTTCCAAGTTAATCCATATTTTCCATGTAAATCCATATTTTCCTTTTTACGTTGATTACTGTGCATCTATGTTACTATCACACACACACACACACACACACACATACACACTATCCTTACCGAAACACTGTTTACGTCATGAGCCACATCAATGGTTCTGAGAATTAGAATTTTATTTTCAGAAACTAATTTTAAAAGATAAAACTTAGGTGAACCTATTGCTGTAACATCTTGATTTAAGCATTTCTTTGTAATTTTTGTATTATTTTGTTTAATTGTGTATTTTCTGAATATTCTTCTCTAAAATTGTACATTAAAGACAAACATTACATTCAAATAGAAGATGTAATTCGTCTCTTGCTTAGTGGATATGGCACAAACTACATGTTCGTTCATCTTGAGGAAAGGGTCAATTCGTCTTCTGATTCGTGGATTTGGCATAAATTACATGTTCGTTCATCTTGAGGAAAGGGTCAATTCGTCTTCTGATTGGTGGATTTGGCGCAACGTACATATTTGTTCGGCTCGAAAAATAGTTTGCCTGCTACAAGCATTAGTTTGTAAGTTATGATTTCATGTTCCAAATTATATAAGGATTTTCTTATATATATCAAGTCAACAGAGAGGGTTGTGTTCAAACAGCAATTCTGTTTTAGATATAATATTATTTACGCCTTTAGATGACTTATTCAGATGAATATTATTCAAGCCTTGAGATGACTTATTCGAATGAATATCATTCAAGTCATAAGATGACTTATTCAAATGAATATTATTCAGGCCTTGAGATGACTTATTCAAATGAATATCCCAAGTCTGGATGAACTGAACCCTTAATCGTCTCTCGACTTCCTTAACTAACCTTAGCGGATTATGCCTGGAATTTTCTCATGGTCGTCCCAAATAGGTGCAAAAACCACGTCTTCATTTTCTTTTTTGACTATTTTTATTAATCTTCTAGAATGATTCTGTTTAGGAGAATAATGCATCTCAATGACGAGTAAATAAAAAATGTTGTTTCCTTTACTGTCTTTACTTTTATGCATCCCCACCCACCTCGGCCCGCAAAAAGAAAAGAAGAAAAAAAAAACGTTACCGAATATTTTCACTAATGTCGAGATTGTTAATCTCCCTAGTTCTCCATATATCATACAATTTGTTTGGGGTTTTATTCTTACGGACAAACAGGCACATTTTTTTAAATGGTTTAAATGTAACATTTCCAATAGCTCAGTACCTTTTAAAACATCGTATTTCACATCCACAAGACTAAATTTGTTAATATTAATTGATTTGAACATCTTCAGCTAGCAGTGTCTTGGAAGTGATACATTGTGAAATGTTCATTGCACGCCAAACATAGTTTTCTAAAAAGGAAATTAATCTTAATTTTCTATTTTTTATTTTATTTTGTTTGTTTATTTATTTATTTATTTATTTATTTATTTATTATATCCGTGCTTGCCATCGGAAGAGTTTTATATACTGTTAGCTTTAAGTCCTGAGTAGGAAATCAAAGACAACCTTGATGTTCCTGCACAGAAGGAACCCGTCATAAACGGCCAGACATATGCATTCACAGAAGGAACCCGTCGTAAACGGGCAGACATATGCATTCACAGAATGGAATCCGTCGTAAAAGGGCAAACGTATGCATTCACAGAATGGAACCCATGATAAACCACCAGGTATAAGCATCCGAAGACAGGAAACCATTGTAAACGAGAAGTACGCAATCACAGATGTAAAACCGTTATGAAAGGCCAACGTGTGCATTTGCAGATGAGAAACCGTTATAAAAGCCCAACGGTTGCATTTACAAATAAGAATCCGTTATAAATGGGTATACGTGTGCATTTGCAGACGAGAAACCGTTATAAAAGCCCAACGTGTGCATTTGCAGATAAGAATCCGTTATAAATGGCTATACGTGTGCATTTGCAGATGGGAAACCGTTATAAAAGGCCAACGTGTGCATTTGCAGATAAGAATCCGTAATAAATGGGTATGCGTGTGCATTTGCAGATAAGAATCCGTTATTAATGGTTATACGTGTGCATTTGCAGATAAGAATCCGTTATAAATGGGTATGCGTGTGCATTTGCAGATAAGAATCCGTTATAAATGGGTATACGTGTGCATTTGCAGATGAGAATCCGTTATAAAAGGCCAACGTGTGCATTTGCAGATAAGAATCCGTTATAAATGGGTATACGTGTGCATTTGCTGATAAGAATCCGTTATAAATGGGTATACGTGTGCATTTGCAGATAAGAATCCGTTATAAATGGGTATACGTGTGCATTTGCTGATAAGAATCCGTTATAAATGGGTATACGTGTGCATTTGCTGATAAGAATCCGTTATAAATGGGTATACGTGTGCATTTGCTGATAAGAATCCGTTATAAATGGGTATACGTGTGCATTTGCAGATAAGAATCCGTTATAAATGGGTATACGTGTGCATTTGCAGATGAGAAACCGCTATAAAAGGCCAACGTGTGCATTTACAGATGTGAACCAATAAAACGTTTGCAGTAGCAGATGGAACCCCGTTATAATTAGACAGATACATACATATAAACGGGCGGACATGTCTATTCATAAAGAGAAACCCGTCATAACTGAACAGACGCTATTGGAAAAAAAGAGAAAATACTTTCCAGTTTCAAAGTACCAATAAGCGTATCTCTAGCGATTATCATGCGGCAATAGGAGTGGTTCTCAGTAATTTGATTTACATATAATGACCTAACCTGGTAGGGGTCGTATACACTGTATAGCGCAGACGAGTTTAATCAATTTTAAGCGCGTATAACATTTATAGCTTGAACAGTAATAATATCACGTCCCTGTAGAATAACTGTATTTACAAGTATTGATATCTCTGCGAGAAAAAAGAATAATCAGAGAGCATACGACGAAAGAAGTGATCAAACTCTCACGATAACCATTAATTTCATGGAGAAATGAATGTATTTAGCTCGTCCAATAATTCATTCCTTTGACCGCGATAAAATGTAAGATTAAAATTTGATTAATGTAGGACAAACCAAAACTACTTAGGTGACTACTTGTTTTGATGTTTGCTATCGAAAGGACTTGGAACCCCGAGTGGCCGAGTAGTCTAAAGCGCTTACCGTTCCGGAACACTGCCATCTCACCTCTGTCTGTGTGGGTTCGAGTCCAGGGCTCGGCTAGCGTGGGTACGTGGGAAAGCCTGCCAGTAGCTTTTCGTGGGTCGGTGGTTCTTCCCTGGGTTTTCCAGGGTTCTTCCTCCACCAGTTATGGCGTTAAACCCTAGAATAACAACATCAAACGGACTCACAAGAACAGTATGATACTCTATTTTAATTAGTACACAAAGCCTGTGGTCTTTGGCTGTGTTCCTGTAACTACCTAATATAATAAACCTTGAAGAACTATATTCGGAATCCACGAGTATTATCTTACTATTATCAATACTATATACCAGCCATCATCAATCAGTTTGAAAGAATCGATGCATATGTTTGTGGGATATTTCCCATAAATATATATATAAATAAACTATTTGCGGTTTAATAAGAGTAATGTGACATATCCTCCGATTTCCGGTCCCCAGTTTATGTAAAAATTCTTAGGGGGCGCTCACCAGTTATAATTTACATTTGAGAGAGTGACGTATGTAAGATGAAATTGTTTGGATTTAAAACACGTACAGTGGAGAGAATTTTGGCATACCTCTGTGCTGCTTTAATGTAATTTGGCTGATATTTCTTTTGATATTGTACTTTTGGAAACTGTAAATGATCTAAGCACACTGCTAACTAAATTGCCTGTTCCCTTGTGCTCCAAAAATCAGTCTAAAGTACATTATCCTTAGCAGCTATTAAAATAGGAAAAATGAATTTTGACAGACTAGACAATACCAGCTCCTGAAAGTGCAATGAATGAATTACCAAATACTAGTATATAAAATGTAAAACAAAAGTTATCAGCTCTTTTTTTCACAATTTACCTCTGATGTCCAGGAAGTGAAAATAACCAAGTGGAGCTAGCACTTTGTTGATAGATGCACATCTGGAGCAAGGCCAAGCGGTATACTATATAATCCATATTACACCCATCAATCATACACCAAAATAAAGGGAATTAAAGGTTCTTTGAACAATATCTTAGCTATACAAGGTCTTTTTTAAATTTCCAGTATAACCAGTGAGGAAACCCAGGGAAATTCTTTTTCTTAAAAATTCTAACCCGATGCAAAATATGAAACTGTAGAGCGCCACCTTACCAGGCTTCCGGTCCCCAGTTTATGTAAAAACTCATACCGATTTCTGGTCCCCAGTTAAAGTTGAAATACTTACCCGGATTCCGGTCCCGAGCTTATGTTAAGTCTCATACGGAAAGTATTCTTTGGTCCAGTACTTTCATACTTATACTGCTTAGGGTCGTACACTGTGATGATATACTTCGTTTCCATGGTAAGATTTGTTTAATAAAAATAATGAATATGTTAAATTCTTAATATCAAAAGAAACAGTTATGCAACTTGTTCCGTATGTGTACATAGTTTGTTTGAAATACTAATATTCTGAACGTTTTAGATTTATGCTCCGGACACGAAAATGTGTATGGACTGACGGATATACAAAGAGATGGGTGCAAAAAGAGCTATACTCCCCACCTGTTAAATAATGCGTGAGCTAGGGATAAAACAACGTGCCATCTCATTTCATCTCCATGGCAAAATGTCTGAAGATATAATGATATATCGACGATTTCATATGTATGAATTTCCCATATACACACGTACAGAGGGAAGTGGTGTACTTAGTCAGTTTTCTTCCAGAAAGGGAAATGTAATGGTGGATAGGCTATGTGCAGACAAATGGACAAACACGTTAAAAATATTTACAGTTATTGTCTACTATGTTTACAAAATTGCATAAGGATATTTTAAACTAACTTTGCCCAGGACACAATTGATGGATGGATGGATGGATGGATAAGGACGTTAAAAAGAAATTCAAAACCGAAGAATTTTGAATAGGAAATAAACATCAGTACCACTAGTCTAGCATGTGTATTTAGATTCATGGTGATATCTTGAGGGATTTGAGTTTCGTTCCTAAAACGAAAGCGAGAAGGATCGATGTATAAGCATATAAATGGATCGAAAATGTTGCAAATGTTGAAGTAAAGAAACTATGATAGCAAAAGACTTATATGTACCATAGTCCAGTAAGACTGCCAAATGTCAAAGAAGATATCTTAAATGGTTTTGATAATTTGCCCCAGAAATTAAAGTTCGTAACGGACGGATGAATGGACAGATAAACACACAAAAGCATTAAATATAATGAAACTGAAGAATATAAATAGCATAAGACAGATTTAAACCACAAATAAAAAAAAATCTTAAACATTTATCCTCCTGTCCTTTTGTTTAATTCTATCAGGCGGGGTGGAGTGTCTGACCCGTGAGAAAATTTCAATGTACAATTTGTTTTCCATGCAATGCCTAAAGAAGCATTTAAATCAAATAAATATGTCCTACTTGTTGAAACCCAGTGTTTTGTTACTCAGTTGGCCTATACGGTCAGATTACAAGAGATATTCTAGAGGTAATTGTATGATATGAACGCAACAAAGATCGATATCGATCGTTTATCGCTCAATCTGTAAGGGCTTTAATGTGAGCGTATTTTCGACTTGATACTTTTACTGTCGGTATAACGATAAATTATACAGGCTAACCTGTAGTCTTATTAAAATAGATTTATGCGTCCAAAAAGAAAACATACTTGATAGTGTATTACGCACAAGGAACTGTTGTAAGAGTAGTTGTGTTACTGTAGTCGCTTTTGTTATTTGTATTGTAAGCGTGAAGCCTAAATGCGTCATCAAAATTCTGTTCAAGTTTGCCATCACCTTTCGATTATAGGAGGCGCTCTATATATTTTGCACATCTGAGAGAGTAACAGGTGTAAGGTGAAGTTGTTTGCATTTGCAACCTTTCACAATGGAGAGAATGTTGGCATACATATATGTTACTTTCATGTACTGTGGCTGCAATTTATTTGGATATTGTACCTGTGAAAATTATACATGATCTAAGTACACAGCTAACCAAAATACCTGCTTTCATGTGCTCGAAAAATCAGCCTGAATTAAACTCAAGTACACTATCTTTAGAAGTTATTAAAATTGGGAGACACATTTTGCAAGACTAGACAATTACAGCTTCTAAAAGTGCAATGAATTAATCACCAAAATATATCAAATGTATAATTAAAAAAGTATCGGCCATTTTTGTACAATTTACCTCCAAAGACCATGAAGTCAAAACGACAAGCGGAGCTAGCAGTTTTATTTAAAGTGCACATCTGAAGTAGGTCAAGCTTTATATTCTGTAACCCATATTACACCTATCGATCATACACCAAATAAAGGGAATAACAAGTACTTTTAACAATACCTAAGATACACAAGGTCTTTTCTAAATATCCATTATAACTAGTGAGGAAAACATGAGAACACTCTTTTTCGTTAAATATCTAAACCTATGCAAATTAGGAAAATGTAAACATTATATAATTAAACCAAATGTACATTTAAAAACTTTGGCTTCTTCGAGAAGATAATTGGCTCGGATCTTATGCCTTTATGCATTTGAGTCTGAGGATGAACCAAATCCTTGTAGTCGGTCATTTTTGTTTTATAACTAAATATTACTTGATAGTACTAAGTTAAAATTTATTTCCAAGATTGTCCAAGCTTAATTGCAAGACATTCTATGGCAGTATGCTAATGGGACTTTAGAATTTTCAGGTCTGATGAAGGAAAATGTGCGTGAACGAATTCTTTTCACCAGCCGGGGACAGGGTTCAGGCTAAGAGTAGCCCGTATGATAATATTATGGTATGCAGTTAGTTGCGCATTGTTGTTGCTGTTGTGGGATTCTTACCATCTTTTCAGCACATGATAGGCTCTAAATGTCGGCTAGTATATCTTGAGGAGGAATAACCACAGAAACCCCGGAAAGAGCTACCGACCCACGGTTCGCTACAGGCAGACTTTCTCGCATACCCACGATAGCCAAGCCCGAGATTCAAACCCACACAGACCGAGGTGATGTATAAGTGATCCGTAAATGCGAACGCCCTAGACCATTCGGCCACCCATGGGCCTCTTGTGCTTTGTAAAAAGGTAAATACAATGTTTGCGACAGAACAGTAGTCTGCCTTGGCGATTGCGGGGTAAAGGTCGTATGATAGTTATCTCTATACCCAGTGTGATCAAAACTTCTCTTCCAAGTGAAGTATATATTTCATTGTAAATAGGAAAACCTGAACAATAGTTATGGGGAAGGGGCCGCTGGTCGACCGGAAATAGAAACACCATTGCAGATGGACTTGACTTCAGTAGTCTAGTTTTTGTCTCGCAGAAATAGCGAAGGTAGTCCAACTGATTCTGGTACAGATAACGTTTAAAGACTCGTACATACAATAGAGTCAAATGCTGTTGCAGACAATAGTGGTCAACCAGTGATACAGACTATAGCATTTTAACTCCTGGTGGATCGATGTCATTTCTAACATCGGTTTAAATCTATGATTAAATTTTCGGCAAATTAGTATCTCTTACGTTTTATCAATGATGTACGTGATAGTTTTTACATGCATACGTAAGTGATATTAATGCATTATGTTTGATATTTATTGCTTACATGCGAACGTTTGTAATGTTATTAGCATAAATCGTTGCTTAATGTCCATAAAAGTATAAGTATAACTAAGCATATCTATTGCGTGCGTCACTGCTTCTTCGGAAAATGATAGAAGTACATGCATTAGACCTTTCATTATGAGAAAGCCATATGTATGGGCGGATGAAAGGGCCAAAACAAAATACGTCAACGAAAGATTCATGAAATAAATCTGGAAGAAAACTTTTTATTTAAAAGTTGAAGGGACATTACAAGAAAATATATGACATCCTCGCAAATTTGAAGAAAATAAAAACATAAGTAATAAAAAGAAATAAACAAGCAAGTACATGAATGTAAATCTGAAAAACATCGCTCCAGTTTATAAAAACATTACAAAGAATGTTTGCACACAAGAAACATCACTGAAAAGCAAAAGACATAACCACGCAGATAATTACCGTGAAGTGTGTGTGTGTGTGTGTGTGTGTGTGTGTGTGTGTGTGTGTAAAGAGAGAAAAGAGAAATACATAAAGTAGAGATTGCTCGTAACCAGTTTTAATTGCGTATCTGATTTGGGGGGGGGGGGTCATGAAAATAATGTCAGATATCCACCTGACATTTCCTTCGAGGTCCATCGCTAACCTAGAGATTTGATCATATGGCCAAAATGAATAAATCAGCAAGGGATGTTGAGTTTTTAAAACACTATATAATTTATTTTTTGTTTCTACAGTTAAACTATATGTACCACCAAACGTCTTTTTAAGCAGCGATTTCAATAACGTACTTGCTAAGATGGGACCTTACACTTCAGTGTATGTGTGTGTGTGTGTGTGTGTGTGATGACCCGCTTTTCTTTAATTGTAACTATTGACATTTTCGGTGATTTATTGTGACAAATTGGAACGATTTCTTCAATTTTAGAACCATTTGCTTTAGAACGTTCACGTACAACCTTTTGAAATGCTGACGATTTTATTTACCTCTATAGTTTCATTTAAATATGTGCTGATGTCCTCTCTCTCTCTCTCTCTCTCTCTCCTGCTGATATTAACATGCATGTCCTTCTTGATGAGTAATGTCTTTCATTGTTCATTTAGATTTTTTTCTCAGACTGACGTTTTAGAATGTGCTTCCGTAGAAAACAAGATGATTCATACTTTCTTATCATTCGGCAAGTAAGTGGAGCAGTCGTTATTGTCCTTCGGGGTCTAATATCAAATTATCGATTTCAAGTGATGCAATGCAAAACATATGGTGCGGAAAATCGATATGATAGGATCTGAAGCAAGTGACAGTGCTTTGGTAACAAATGTTCTTTTAGCACAAAATTAAATTGCATTGACATATGGCTCAGGTAATATTACAAGGTAAAATAATCAATAAAGATAACTGAAAATTGACACGTAGAAATGATCACATCATACAAAGTGTAACATAATAGATTTTTATCAAGTTGGTGCATGCCATTTAGAGATATATATAATGTCTACGCACGCACGGATTGTGTGTACATAACCAGATCATTGGATCGACGGAAACTACATAAAACCGTTTGAAAGACTACCTGCGGATGGATCTACACGACAGACAGACAGATAGGCACGCAGATAAACGTTCACACTTTTATTCATTATCCATCCATCCAACCATTCATCCATCCATCCGTTGACACACACACACACACACACACACACACATACATACATGCATACATACATACATACTTTGATTCAGAGATTCAAATGAGATAAGTCAACAGAAGCAGTTATCAATTTTTTTTTAAAAGCATCTCTAAATGGGACACACAAACAGAAATAGGACACACAAACAGGATTTGATGATGAAAAGAATATATATTCGATTATCAATATTCCACTGAAGTCACTGAAACGCGCTCTTAAAAGACAAAGATAATTAATATATCTCTTTGTGATCAATACTACTACTAATAATAATAATCTGTATCGTTATCATCATCATTTTCGCCATCGTCATTAGCATCATGCATTTTATTTAAAGAAGGTAACTCAGTGAGTGAATATACTTATATTGTCCAAGTCCATTGTTGCAACAAAAACATGCAAAAGAAGACAAAAATAGCTTCAAAAGCAAACTAAGGAAAAACGATTCCTTTCACTATGAAGATACATATTTACCCATCCCCAATGTTCTTAAATACATGCATTGACATTGATATGAAATTACAGAGGCTATTATTTGAATATAGATATCGTGGTTGCACATTGATGTATCTGACACCTCGATAATCTGACACACCGATAATCTGACACCTCGTTAATCTGACAGCAATCCAGTTAAGTCATTTACTGTTTCCATCGTCAGCTCATGGCCAATACGTAACGAAACTGTTTAATGTATTCATGTAAACCACCACAAACGTGTGATAAGTTCGTATTAATCAATTCCTATTTTCTCAAAGTAAGATATAGTATTTATAGTATTTGCTTACCATTTCGGTGTTATCTCAAAGTCGGCACACGAAGAAGAAAAATCGTAGTGTCCTGGTCAGGTCCGATCAATCATTAAACCAGAGTAGCTGATGTGCCGTATGTAAATTTGATGAATCTGTTTATCAAGGGAATACAATCCCCATGAAAGACGATTCTAAACAAAGCCCTTGGACTGAACTGTGGGACGGCTTATTCAGGCGACCTCTGTTTTATTGAGTTTTATAATTGATAGGGTGTTCAATTCAAACCGGAAAAATGAGATCTTCTGTCCATGTTTACTAATGAACAATCAGACCATTTACAAGACCGGTTCAATAAATACGAATGTGCATTTCAATATTTACGAGAAGTAACTGACTTGCTACTTTAAAGAAGGTTTGGTTAGACGGGGCGAGTTTTTGTCACCACCGCGTCCAATCATTCTAGCCGCGCTATACACGAATCCGCCTAAATATACGTATTTGTTATATCTGCCAAATGAAGATCTCCACTTCGTTCCCTTAAAAACATACTTTGTTCTCAGACTATCAGGTTCTCGACTGTACACAATAAAGTACAGAAATGCAACTGAATACCATGCAATCCAACTTGAAACCTACCGTATTATTGTGTACTGTTATAGTTCATCTATCATCTGAGTGATAGTTGAAAGATTATACACATAGGCACGTGTTGAAAGACATGTGACATGTATGTATGGGGTGTTATTTTTCCCTGTATTACAAATACTACCTACCACATTTGGTAATATCTGTAACTATTCTGCTTTTCAAACTGTTGACATAATTTCATTATTTCCTGTTCACTGTGTATATATATTTATTTCGAAACATTCAGTAATAGTACAACAAAATAATTGCATATTGATTACGAAATACTACTAATATTACTTACATATGTTGTAATGTTCTTGCCTGTATAAGTTTTAGTCTGATGTGTTTCAGACCTTTCCGTGGCAACTGAATCGGCTCTAACTAAACCACATGTTTGGTTGTGTTTATTAAATATCGAAATAGGTGAACTGAATTATTCCGAATGAAAGATTTTGGCTTTTTGCGCATTATGGCACAGCAACATAAGTAGGAATATGACGTAAAGTGTCCTGCCCAAAAATATACCATTGTGGCCGACACGACCTGACACAGTATTCGGGTTCTAATCCGTAATAATTTGCTCACAAGTCGGCCCCGCCATTCACTGAGCCAACGCGACATCTTGAAACGAAAAGAAACCCGACGTACGAGTGGTAATTGTAATATGCAGTAGTAATGTTAATAATAATAATAATAATAATAATAATAATAATAATAATAATAATGGTAATAATAATAATAATAATAATAATAGTATTAATGGTAATAGGTAATAGTAAAAGTAATAATAATATTATTAGGTAATATTAATGGTAATAGGTAATAATAATGGTAATAGGTAATATTAATGGTGTGTGTGTGAGTAGAATTTTTAACGTGCTTTAACAGTTTTTCAGTCAAATTGCTACGATGACTGTAGTGTGGCAGTTGATAGTGATGTCTAGCACTGGGGCATCATGCCGCAGACATGTAGCATGATGTCCCACCCAGTTACATTATCCTGACACCAGGCCGACCAGTCCTAACACTAACCTCTTAACGCTGAGCGCCTAGCAAGACAGCTATTAGTACCATTTTTGTAAGTCTTTGGTATGACTCGGCCGGGTTCGAACCCACGACCTCCCGCTTCCTAGGCGGACGCTCTAACCACTAGGCCACCGGTAATGGTAATATATAATATTTATGGTTGCAGGTAATAATAATGGTAATATGTAATATTAATATTAATATATAATGGTTATGGAGATAGATAATAATAATGGTAATAGGTAACAATAATGGGATTAGGCAATAATAATGGTAATCGGTAATGATAATGGTATAAGGTAAAAATGATGGTGATAAGTTATAATAATGGTATTAAGTAATACTAATGGTAATAGGTAACAAAAATTGTATTAGCTAATAATGATGGTGATAACAAATAATGATAATAGTAATAATAATAATAATAATAATAATTATTATTATTATTATTATTATTATTATTATTATTATTATTAATATAACCTGGTAACAGGCAATAGTAAACGTTGATGACCTATATACTTTTTTATACTGATTTGTCAGACACGTGTTGATTCCTGGAAAATACAATACATACAAGCATAAAACAGGGAGAATGAGTGAATAGGAAAATAAGCGTACATGGGATAATGGATTCTTAACACAAATAAATGCATGCATATAGACAAGTGTGCAAACAAAAAAGAAAGGGTACAAAGTTTGTTGCGCATTTGTTTTTAATTAAGTAACGAAGTTATGACGGGCTAAAGCGGCCGCCAAATTGCTAAAAGTACCCCTCAACGGCAATTTAGGTATTTTCTTAGGTTTCGTCCTAAGCTTCTAATACAACATTGGGACTGAAAACGAATATTGTTTGAGGTATGTATAGCCACGTACTAGAAATGCGCGGTATTACTGGTATACCGGTTTACCACGGTGCTTTTTTCTGATGCTACTTATCATCACGGTATTTTTTTTATTTTACTTTTCACTGTATCGGTACTTCGGTTGTTTCCGTCAGTAAGTAATATACGGCAATTCCCGAGTAATTTTATTACCAAAAATAACATTAAAGGCAAGTTTTCATTTTTCTTGATAAATTAATTACGACAATTATTAATATTTTCACTAATTTCGAACATTAAAACTTTCATTATATTTGTAAACCTATAATCCCATGTTTGGCAGGTGCCACGTATACCAACATTGCGACCGAATGGAAAGTAGCGAAAGATATCTGGGTCAAATGCAACTTTAGGAAAAAATTCAGATTAAAAATTAATAATATCATTTTTATTTTTTGGCTTATTCATCAACGTATATTAACGTGTTTAGTACGTCTTATAGTTTGAAAAACTGATAATCATCCTAAATTTTCAGGAGAGCGGTTGTTTTCTTTTTTAATTTTATGTTATTTCTCGTGTCCACTAACATGCTTAACGTTTGTTTAGCTATTTTTTTTAAAACAAAATATCTGAACGACCGTCTCTAATAAACATTTTGCCCATATCAGGTCATAAGACTATAATCAATAATTCTTGGCATTGAGAATATGGTCTCTCAAAACAGTTGGTCTCACATAACAGTTGGTCTCACATAACAGTGGTCTTTCAAGACAGGCTTTTTCTGATATGTTGCTCTTAAAGTTTGTGCCCCTTGTATCTTAAACCATTGCAAGGATTGCACTGGAAATAAGCCCCATCAAGACTTAATGGGTGATTGTTTTTAATCAAAGTGGCCTGTTTTACTTCTGTAATGTTTGCATAGTGTACATGTAAGTATGGCTTAATACATGTCTATAATTTTCAATGCTATCTGTGACTCTTATGCTGGTTTTTGCATTACATAGCACATGAGTTGTGTCTTATATCGAAACGTTGATTTAACTGACTAAGTGCGGTACTTTCTACTGCTGCTGCTACTACTACTACTACTACTACTACTACTACTACTACTACGTCTATGTCTAATACTACTACAGGGGGCCCGAGTGGCCGAGTGGTCTAAAGCGCTCTCCGTTCCGGATCACTGCCATCTCACCTCTGTCTGCGTGGGTTCGAGTCCATGGCTCGGCTAGCGTCGGTACGTGGGAAAGCCTGCCAGTAGCTTCTCGTGGGTCGGTGGTTCTTCCCTGGGTTTTCTAGGGTTCTTCCTCCACCAGTCATACTGGCCGCCATGTATAGCCTATCTTGTGCTGAAAAATGGCGTTAAACCCTAGAACAACAACAATACTACTACAATTATTATTGATGGTGGTGGTTCAGCATTTGGTGGTGATTGTGATATATCTTTAATTTTCATACATTAATAATAATAATAAAATAATAATAATAATAATAATACAAAGTTTAATACCTAAACAAAAACACGGTCTGAATGGTTTTACGGGGTATGAACAAGCATGTCAGGATCACTGAACTTTTGAAAGCCAAGGTGAAACGGTCGCTTCCGCAGGTTGTAAACCTAGTATGCATCTGGTTGTTTCAGATTACCACGTGCTAGTACCTGGAATGAAATAGTAGGACGACGTTGGTAAAATCAATAGGCAAATAAAAAAACTTGTGCGTGCAAAACGTGCAAATTTTCGATGATTTTTTTTTTTTGTATGAAAAAGAATTAACCTATCGTTTCCGTTCTTGTATTAGGGATTCTAGATAACTTGAAAGAACTACTTACCTCCGAAATTAAAGAATATGACTACTGTTAAGAACTACATACCTCCAAAACTGAAGTGCTTGACAACGGAAGTGCTCCAGTGAGATATGTACTATTTTAAGTTTTCACAAAAACAAATGTGAACACATTTTTACGAAGAATTTTACTTTGTTCAAAATAACAATCGAAACATGTGCCACTATGAATTAAGTATATCATAACAACAAAGATAATGAGTCAAGTGTGAAGGACTATTTTGGTTCAATCATACATGTTTACGTGTTCGCCGTTCTGGTTGGAGAGAGTGGTAATATAAAAAGCCAATAATGGATCGCATGTGGCCGAGGCGCTTTACTTGGGTGGCAGGATACAGGTTCGTAAATTGGCCCCTGGAAAATTTCTTAACTTAAGGCTATGGTGTGACTTTTTCAGATAGTATTCTTTAATATTTATAGATTTGGATATATTTGTGAACTAAGTGTTTCGGGCTTGTGTTGTTTTTGAAACTGATGTCAGGCATGTACGCATTCCAAAGTTGCTCTCCAGTATGTTGATAGTGAAATATCTGCAGTATGTTGATAGTGAAATACCAATGGTCGGCTAGGAAGAAGAGCTAGCCTCCCATAAACAGTAGATACGTGAGTTCAAGGCAAGTAGAATATCTCAAAAACGGCTTGAATGACAACTATTCTGAATTGCATCAAGCTATTTAGTAGACAATGTTTTTCAAAATTTCCATCCAGGGAAATGGCTTGCGTTTGCACTGTGAGCACCACATGCTGTCAAACATGGCCTTTTGGAAGTGAAAAATGCATGTATAAAATAGGGGTGGGGTGCATAAACTTCTTCTGCTATGAACTGCCATTGACTTCTCCGGTAAAGTGAATAATATTCTTATGCTTTGTTTTGATATAGGTATCTACAAATATGGACCTTTTTGACCTCACCAGTGTATTTGATTTTTTATTATTTTTTTTATACTAGGTCGCTGATTGCGGCATTAAATTTGTACATAATAACTGGCCCCTGCCCCCTTGACCTAGTGAGCGCACTTGATTTAGAGCTCCTTACAATCCCCTAGAAACATGTTTCTTGAGTTAAAATCAAGTAAACGATTCCTAACGATTTTTTTGTGTTTTCTCAGGAACTGTGAAGTTTCTGCTTTGAACCAAAGACTGACACATATTAATACCTACTCGTGGGACACTAGGAACAAACGTTTCTGAAAAAATTATCAAAACGCAAACTCCGTTTAAGGAAAGCCGAGCTCAACGTAATGGTAAACACAAGTTACAGAAAGACAACTTTCCACACTTGTCACTCATTAATGTAATGTTCTTTATTATACACCTGTATTCCAAGTTATGTGACTTGTGCAATAATACATCCTGGGAAAGTTGTTGTTGTTGTTGTATGGTTTAACGCCATTTTTCAGCACACGATAGGCTATACATGGCGGCCAATATTAATGGTGGAGGAAGAACCCGGGAAATCCCCGGAAAGAACCACCACCCTCGAGAAGCTACTGGCAAGCTTTCTCACATACCCACATTGGCTGAATCCGAGATTCGAACCCACGCAGACAGAGGTGAGATGGCAGTGATCCGTAACGGAGAGCGCTTTAGACCACTCAGCCACTCGGGTCTCCTGCCTGGGAAAGGTCTGTGGACGCAAAGTATAACCATGTTAGATTAATAGATTTTCGTACTGTCTATACCTGCTTGTAAGTCGAGTTAAGCTTCAAACGACACCGCTCCATACCTGCTATTACATAAGGTCAGATTCTGTGATTTTGCTTTACTGATTAACCATAACGTGAATGTCGACGATGAACAGAATGACGGAAAGAAATTAGTGTGTAGTCATATTCTTACTAAATAGCTTACTATCATCGACCCCTGAGATCAAGCTGGATTAACGAAGACTACGATCATCGACCTCTGAGATCAAGCTTGATTAACGAAGATTACTACCACCGACCTTTGAGATCAAGCTTGATTAACGAATGTTACCACCACCGACCTCTGAGATCAAATTGGATTAACGAAGATTACTACCATCGACTTCTGAAATCAAGTTGGATTAACGAAGATTACTACTATCGACATTTGAGATAGAGTTCTATTAAACGAGCACGCATAGCATACCTTAGTCGTTGACAAATCCTCGACGCGTGGGGCCCCGAGTGGCCGAGTGGTCTAAAGCGCTCTCCGTTATGGATCACTGCCATCTCACTGTCTGCGTGGGTTCGAGTCTAGGATTCGGCCAATGTTGGTACGTGAGAAAGCTTGCCAGTAGCTTTTCATGGGTCGGTGGTTCTTTCCTCCACCATTGATACTGGCCGCCATGTATAGCCTATAGTGTGCTGATAAATGGCGTTAAACCCCACAACAACAACAACAAAACCTCGACGCACAACTTGCTTGTGCTCAAGTGATTATCAAATCTGAACCAATCTGATTCAGGTGGTAATCTTTATATTTTGTCACTTCAACTATACGCCCTCAGCTGTATTTATCAAACTCTCGTCAGGTCTTCCCTCACATTTCAAAGGGGTGGGAAGTAGCTTCATAAATTACAGTACCTTGTGCTGCTGCACAAATTAGCATCACACATCAATTATTGTAGTTCAAACATAATAGGGCCGGCTACGTTGGACATATACTTCACATCAAACACAAAATTTGAATATCTTTTTAAGTATTATTTTTGAATTTTATTTTAGGTGCATGTACACAGACGTGCTATTATTATAGCAAGAGAGCTATAACTGATATTTCTCATGTTAGAAATAACATGAACGCTATTGTTCTCTGGGATTGATTGAATATATATAATCAGAGTGCGTCATTCTAAAGATTGTGGAATTTCTTTTAAAGGTGTGTTTGGGATTAAAAGGCAATTGTCTCTGGATTTTAATTAAAGCACATTTGATGGCATTAACAAACTTGTTCATTATCTATTGTCTACGTGATAATTACCTGAGACCGATAACATACATACCATTTGGCAAATTTAATTTTTTAGAATAAAAATATGTTTTATAATCGGTTCATTTACCTAAATATTTGTTCATCTGTCTGTCTGTCTCTTTTATAAAATTCTATTATAAAAATATATTCCCAAGATCCTTATCATCCTATCCATGTATTAACCTATATACATGTATATGTCTGTAAGTCCATTTTCTCAATACCTATAATAATAACAATAATAATAATAATAACAATAATAATAATAACTTTATTTAAACAAGAGACTCAACTGATCAACTGGGCACTTTTCTATAATGATGTTATTAAAAACTAGATAATTGATATCGTAGTACAACACAATATGTATAAGGCATTATTTTAGTGACCAACAATGTAATGTTCTTTTGTCAATATCTGGACAAAGCTCTCTTGCTATAAGTTAAAGAAAAACTCACCTTACTGTATCCATTATATTATCTGGAGGAATTTTTTTTTATCTTGAGATCGAAGAGCAAAAAATATCTCAGCTCGATAGCAAACGCACCCCACTCCCACCACAAGTATATGGTAGTAAAATATGTAACAAAAGTGGGTTGATTCAGCTTACATTGTAGCTGATGCCTTGTGAAAGACATTGTGCTGACATTTGGTATTTTTTAATAGAAATAGTAAGTGTTCTTTTATTTAATTTACTAGCTGCACTATTGACCTAATAACCAGGGAAACTTTAAGTGGGATACCAACATCCGGGCAATTTATTCACCAGATGGTCCGTAAACATAAAACACACTTAACAAAGGAGAATATATACAGTGGACTTGAGAAACTATGTAAAATTATGCAGTCTTACAAAGGCATATGTGTACTTAACGCATGAACATGGTATCGTAATCAAGGAATTGTCCATACAATTTTAATAGTACTCTGATATGAGCATTTTTAAGACACCACGACTTTCAAAACATGTGACTTTAATGATATCAGGACCAAGACTTCTACTACTTTACCGTGTTGATTGCCGATCTCGTCTTGCACCAAATGATTTGAAAAGGCTCTGACCTCAAATACACATCACTAGTTACTGGATGACTTATAAAGTAACAGTCATTCTTTTATTCAAGAGCATTAAAGAGCAGTCATTTTTTCTTGATTATTTAAAGGTAGTCATTTTGTCTAGAGCATTAAATATCAGTCATTCTTACTTGATAATTAAATAGCAGTCATTCGTTTCTGAGCATTCAACAACAGTCCATATTTCTTGAGCATGAAATAGCAGTCATTCTTAATATAGCATTAAACAGCAGTCATTCGTTCTTGAGCATTAAATAGCGGTCATTCTTTCAATAGCATAAAAATAGTAGTCATTCCTACTATAGCATTAAAAGCAGTCATTTGTTCTTGAGCATTAAATAGCAGTCATTCTTTCTTGAGCATTAAATAGCCGTCATCTTATTATAGCATTAAACAGTAGTCATTAGTTCTTGAGCATTAAATATCAGTCATTCTTTCAATAGCATAAAAAATAGAAGTAATTCCTACTATAGCATTAAAAAGCAGTCATTTCTTGTAGCACGTTAAATCGAGGTAATTGTTTCTGGTCTAATTTCAATTAACAAAGCCAGTTGTCTTTTTTTTTTCCAACTACATTTATATATATATATATATGTAGTCACAAAATTTGCTTGGCATTTCTTGACAGCTGACTCTGGGCTGCACGCGGCGATTGATGCGGTAACGAGATCACCTGTTCATCCAGAAAAGAAACAGTTCCACAGAAACAAAATATGTTTGCAATTTTGCAGATATAATGGTAGTGTGGCAGTCTACAGTGAGGTCTAGCACTGGGGCATCATGCCGCATGTATGTAGCATGATGTCCCATCCAGTCACATTATCCTGACACCAGGCCGACTAGTCCTAACATTAACCTCGCAATGCTGAGCGCCAAGCGAGGCAGTTGCTAGTACCGTTTTTTACTTTATAAATATGAATCGATTGAGGTACGTACCCGCGACCTCCCTCACCCGCACTAGGTCACCGGAGTGATTGCGCGACATAAAGCTTGGTTTTGGGGGTATTTGGTCCGTCTGAAATTTTGTTATATATCAAATTCGATGCACAGTAAAACAAAGTAGACATCCAGTTAACTGGAAGTTAACCTTAAAAAGTAATGTCCAGTTATACAATAAAAAAAATGATCCTGAAGTAAACAACGGGAACAAGATCAAACACTTTATTTCAACAGTTATGATTGAATCACAATTATTATTATGGGAAATACATTAAGGAGTTGCCAAAGTAAATTTGGATAAACACTGGACATAGTTTTATGATTTAGCTTCTAGATTTAGGATCGGTAGCCTAATTTACATAGCGTGTCACTTTTTCCGTATTAATTACAAAATAAACGAGCACGTGACACTGTTAATTTAGAGATTTTTGGCTGCCCTTCGCGTGCCACAACTTTTTGAAGTTCCATCTTATGGCACACGTGCCATAGGTTGCCGACCCCTGTTCAAGGGGATACCAAGTTTGTTTGTTTTTTGAGAAGAACAAAACAGTGACGTAGGGTATGAATTTCAGTGGCCTTTCTTTTGGTGAGGAGAAATGTTAATATTGGATATGTTTAAATCAAAACGGAAATAGATCCATGTTTGCAGAAACTCTCATTAAGACTGACCGTACTGTTTAAATAAAGAAGTGGATTGTCTAATTTAAATTATATGATTCCGGGAGGTGAAAAGTTGAAAATCAATTTCGTAAGGGTATAAACGGTAACAAATAGAGACGTAATTTGTAAGAGTTGCTTCCCTTGGTCTACGATCTGTGAACATAAATAATTTTCTGTCATTTTTCAGCGACTAATCCTACTGTTAATATGATTAGGTAATGTATTTGACGGTGTGGGGAGATAATGAATTCAAAGTAATCACGTCCAATTCTGTTCTAATCATTAGCACACTCTCGCGTTTGTTTGTACCCCAGCAACGATTTAAAAAATCAAAAGCACCGTGGATATATATATATATATATATATATATATATATATATATATATATATATATATATATATATATATATATATATATATATATATATATATATATATATAATGCACATAACATAACTTATTTCATTCATTGATTCTAACCTGACGGTCATCAAGGGGTCCCTAACACCGTCGAACTATTGGCGTTTCGATGCAAACAAGCAGACAAACTACTTCTGTCCGTTTCTGGTTTCTCTCTTTCATAAAAAAAATTGATTCCAATTTTTGCAAAGTCTAGTTATTTCTATTTCAACAAACAAATTGAACATATAAGTAGGAGGAACTCTTGTGTACATACGTTTGAAGAGATATAAAATTCCAAATTGTAAGGAATTATTGAGATGATCAAAAATGGTGAAGTATATTGCTTGAAAATATAAACTGGCCCAAGCAAGTATGGCGACCGTTTGATTCGAATCACCATGTTAACTGTGTTTGTGACCCCCTGGTGACAATCAGTGTAGACCCCCTAATATAACTAATTAAAAACAACATATTCAGTAATTAGTTATTTCCACTTTGGTCCAGATGGTGTAAATATAAACACTATTTTTGCCTTTTAGACATGGATGCTGATGCAATATTTCTGCAATTTGGAATAAATGCTTGAAAGTAGGTCAGTGACCCAGTTTTATTACCAGACACGTGTCTGTTCTAACATACATGCTCATTATAAATGTAGTGAGATATATGTTGAATTCGAACTTGGAAAGTTTTTTTTTGGAAATAATTTTTTAAAAATTAAAGCAGGTCAAAACAGATCTGTAGTGTAGACAGCAGAAATAGAACTGAATTTTGAATAATTAGGAAAAATAGGTAACAGTGACACCTAGTCTCGGTTTGTGACACATGTCCAACTTAAGATGGGCTTTTGGTGGATTTTTGGTCGCTATGAAGCTGAAGGTATTGCAACAAGGATTTTAAAATCAGTCTGTAATAAATCTGCTACACAAAACACGTTCATCACAGGATGTTATAATATAATTGTTATGCCAGTAGATGAGTTAGTTACCTTAAATAGAATAAGTGACCTAAGTTTCTAGGAATTTCAACTAAATTATGGGTTGTATCAGTAAATTGATCCCATTTTGGTGCCCAACTCACACTTGGAGATGCACTTTTCACCCTGCTGTGTAAGGAAGTTAGAAATAAATGACAAGGGATATTGAAATTAGAGACTTGAATTTTAATATTTAAAAAAATCCTTCACAACCATAGTTTGGTAAGCAAATATGCACTCATTCCAAGAGAAAGCATCCCAACAGGAAAGACTGCCACAGAGACAGTAGGACAAACACACACACACACACACACAAACACACATACATACATGATGACCCTGTATGTAGCAGGATTATTTAGGAAGAACAAAATTCTATTTAAGTTAAACATTTATTATATACAAGTGTACTCGTTTTACAGTATACATTAATCATTGAATAAGTGTCTTATGTACATGTACATACTCTTTATTGTGCTTGGAATATTTTGTATCTGCTGTCTGTTATTAATTGTTTGTAAGGTTTCCAGTATCATCTCAACTGTAAGCACTGAATGATACTCAAAACATACCAAATCACAAATATAAGCCTAAGAGAATGAAGCCCCCAAAACATACCAAATGCATAAAGTAAGCCAATAAGAATTATACTCAAAGCATATCAAAAGCATAATAAACAAGAATGATACTCAAAACATACCAAATGCATTAAAGTAAGCATATGAGAAATTGCCACTGAAAATGATACTCAAAACATACCAAAGGCATAACAAATAGAGCTCTAAGATAAACTATATATGTATCTCCACTACAAATGAGCACAGAAGTTTTTTAAAATGTGGTAAACATATGCAAAGAAATAAATATGTTTTAATCATTTACACAAAATCCATCATCTTTGTTTGCTGCAATCAATGTTCTGTTAAGGCCGCTTTTTTAAGAAATACAGTGGTGGAGACTAGTCCAGAATGATGGAGTTATTATACTGAACTAAACAATATACTGGATACCACTTTGAATTCCATATAAAAATGTAACCACTAGCATTATACCATTCAATAACAACATCCAGTTGTCTTATTGATTGAAGTTAGAAATTTCAACCCTAGGAAAAATACAAAGAAGTAGATCCCTAGTGCCTGGTACTTGATACAACAAATTTGTCTCATATAGTTCAGTACTTTTATGCAACATTTTTGGCTTGTCTGCAATAAAAAAAAAAATTCTAAAACCATTCACAGCCAGAAGTAAGTATTAAACATACTGTTTCCGCAAATGACACGTCCACCTTGTTTACGTCACTAGGAACAAAAATGTATATTCCTATGAATGGGCTATGAATCACCAAGTCCATGAATTCAAATTTTCATCTAGAACGAGTAAGAAAACATAATAATGATTACATGGTATCTAATAAAACCCAATTCAGCAGTTCAAAAAATTAAGACCAGTTGTTTACCTCCAAAAGTGAACCCCTCCACTGTAAAGTTAAGTATCTCATAACCAAAAGTCAACCCTTTTTCCAACAAGCTATCCAGATCCTGACAGCTAATTTGTCTATACCTCAGTTTTCACTTCCATTTTTTTAGAAATAATTTGAAGCAACTAACAGTGAAAATGCATTTTAAGAGACAAATAAAATACATATTTTAACACAACAAGCACATAAAGAACATTTATAACTGAACATAACAAATTACTTGACAAATCACAATTAATAGATGAGCAGAGATCAAAAGAAAGTGACCAATCCACAGACCGATTATTCAAATAAAGGTAAAGCAACAAAGAGAAATACCAGTACTCCTGCTACAATCTAATGAGAAAAGCGGGGATTGAGAAAAGAAAAATAAGATTAACATGATCACGTTTGAGATCATAAGTAATTTTAATGTATGTCTTACAGTCTCTGTTTATCAATCTCATATGGATTTTAATATCTTACAGTCACTGTTTATCAGTCTCATATGGATTTTGATGTATGTCTTACAGTCTCTGTTTATCAATCTCATATGGATTTTAATGTCTTACAGTCTCTGTTTATCAATCTCATATGGATTTTGATATAGGTCCTATTCTGTGTTATCTCTTTAATGATTCAATATGCTTTTAAGAATATCTGGCACATTGTAAATATATGTAGCACTTTGTAAATATTTATAGCACATTGTAAGCATATCCAGTATATCATAAGCATATCCAGTATATTATAAGCATATCCAACATACCCAGTACATCATACAGATATCCAGTACATCATAAGCATGATCTAGCACATTTTGTGTCTATATAGCACATTAGAAGCATAAAAAGCACACCCAGTACATCATAAGCATATCCAGTACATCATAAGCATGATGTAGCACATTGTAAGCATATCCAGTATATGATAAGCATGATGTAGCACATCGTAAGCATATCCAGTATATCATAAGCATATCCAGTATATAATAAGCATATCCAACATACCCAGTACATCATACAGATATCCAGTACATCATAAGCATGATCTAGCACATTTTGTGTATATATAACACATTGGAAGCATAAAAAGCACACCCAGTACATCATAAGCATATCCAGTACACAATATGCATATCCAGCATATCCAGCACATCATAAGCATAGCCAGTACAAGCATAAATACTATCCCAGTGATCATACTATTCCTGTGTTTCACTTCAAGCAAGAGATTATGTCTTAACTGATGCTGAGTGTGTCAAATCCAAGTCCTATATAATCCTCATGAGTCACACCCAAGTCTTATATGATGTTGCTCAGTGGGTCACACCCAAGTCCTGTTTGAGGCTGCTCAGTGGGTCATACCCAAATCTTGTATGATGCTGCTTAGTGAGTCACACCCAAGTCCTATATGATCTTGCTCAGTGGGTCACACCCAAGTCCTATATGATCTTGCTCAGTGGGTCACACCCAAGTCCAGTATGATGCTGCTCAGTGGGTCACACCCAAGTCCAGTATGATGCTGCTCAGTGGGTCACACCCAAGTCCAATATGATGCTGCTCAGTGGGTCACACCCAAGTCCAGTATGATGCTGCTCAGTGGGTCACACCCAAGTCCAATATGATGCTGCTCAGTGGGTCACACCCAAGTCCAATATGATGCTGCTCAGTGGGTCACACCCAAGTCCAGTATGATGCTGCTCAGTGGGTCACACCCAAGTCCAATATGATGCTGCTCAGTGGGTCACACCCAGGTCCTATATGATGCTGCTCAGTGGGTCACACCCAAGTCCAGTATGATGCTGCTCAGTGGGTCACACCCAAGTCCAATATGATGCTGCTCAGTGGGTCACACCCAGGTCCTATATGATGCTGCTCAGTGGGTCACACCCAAGTCCAGTATGATGCTGCTCAGTGGGTCACACCCAAGTCCAATATGATGCTGCTCAGTGTGTCACACACAAGTCATATATGATGTTCAGTAGGTCACACCCAAGTCCTATATGATGCTCAGTGGGTCACACCCAAATTCTATATTTAAGATTTAAGTTCACATTTCTGAGAGATGATGCTCAGAGTCATGTCAAAGTCCTTTGTTTAAGCTTTATTCAACATACATAGATAGAACACTCTTCACTGTACAGACCATTCACAAATCACTTTCCAGATATTTCATGGGAAAGTTCAATATTACAGGAATCCTTGATCCAGGTGTCATCAATGCCATCTGTAACATAATGAGGAAAATGAGATTATTTATTACACTTCTGATGTTTTTTTCTTTATAGGGAACTTCGTAGAATCTAAGAAAATATAAATGCCAAAGGTTAAAACAATCAAACGTACTAGAAGCATACTGATATTAGAAAGATTAGGAGAAAAATGTTTCACCTGCCGGAAAGTGAAAAAGGGACAGGCAAATTATGAAGGCACTTCCGACATATCAACATTAGCCCAGCCACACCGACAGAGGTGAGATGGCAGTGATCAGTAATGGTGATCTAGACCACCACTTTTTGGATTATATTTTTATAATTATTAGAGATTATTATAGATTATAGGTCGGTTCATTAGCTTTTAATTAGGAATGTGTGTGCGTGTGTGTGCAAGTGATTTGGATTTATAATGTAGATCTTATCATTTTTCAGTCATGTTGCTACGATGTCTGCAGTGTGACAGTTTATAGTGATGTCTAGCACTGGGGCATCATGCCCCAGACATATAGCATGATGTCCCACCCAGTCACATTATCCTGACACCAAGCCAACCAGTCCTAGCACTACCTCTTAATGCTGAGCGCCAAGCGAGGCACTGCTCTGTTAGTACCATTTTTATAAGTCTTTGGTATGACTCTGCTGGGGATCAAACCCACGACCTCTTGCATCCGAGGCGGACACTCTAACCACTAGGCCACCGGAGCGGTTAAATAGGAATGTTAACTTTATCCAGTTTTGTAATCAGTGCTGCTGCTAACAACGTTCTCACTCACTTTTGCAGATGGGGAAGCTTGCATCCCATACTGGTCACTTTAAGGTACATAAATATTTTATGGGTAGAAAATGAAATCTGTGGAAAGCAATGCTAGACATCATTATAAACTGCCACACTGCAGACACCGTTACATTAAAAGTCCAAATCAGACTCTGATTTATGTATGTAAATATATGTGGTAATCTTTAGCAACAGTCATGCAGAGCCGTTTTTCTACATGAATGAAAATGCTGATATTGGGGTCAAGTGTCCATGACCTTTCAAAAGGTGGGCCATCTGTTGGTAAGCATGGTAAAGATAGGACACAATTCTCTTTCTAAACCATGACAACACAAGCTGCTTATGCATACATGAAAATTGAGGTTTGCTACTGGTAATAATGCTGAGAAGGAAAAATGTGAATCTGCCATTATAGTGAGAAATGGATGGAAAAATGTGAATCTGCCATTATAGAGAGAAATGGATGGAAAAATGTGAATCTGCCATTTTAGAGAGAAATGGATGGAAAAATGTGAATCTGCCATTATAGAGAGAAATGGATGGAAAAATGTGAATCTGCCATTATAGAGAGAAATGTCACAATGTTAATATCCTTTTTACCATGCCTTCCTGACTGGGATCTTTCGAATACATAGTCAAAATAACCACTTATTAACTTCAAATCAGTCACTGAATAACCATAAATTAGTCTTCAATGAGGTAAGAATTCCGTTATTAATCCTAACATGACAATAAGACATGGCACGTTTTCTTGATCTCAAGACAATGATCACAAGTACATGATCACTAGTCCAAACAACAAAGAAAAGTTTCATTATATTACAGCTAATCAAATTAAAAAAAAGAGTTGTGGCTTTTGGAAAATTCTATTTTTAGAATGGGGATTTCCAAAATGTCAAGCCTGTTGCAGACTACTATTGATTGATTATAAACCATAAAATGAAGCATTCTAAGTATTTTTTCACCAGCTAGAGATAATAAATAGCCAATATGATTAAAGAATTTGTGCAAACAAGGGACTGGAAGTAAATATTGAACAGAAAAAAGATTAAAAAGATTTATAAAGTAATTTAATCTACCTGTGTTGATTTTGGAGCTATTTTAATGCACTGAGTGATTGGAGATACAACAGCAGTGGGCTTCTGTTGTGTGACATTCTTTTTTCGAACAACTTCAAAAATGTAGTCTGGTTCCATCTCACTGGACATGAGCACTTGTGGCAGGTTCTTCTTTTCTTCCTGTTGTTGCCAGGTCGCATTATTTGTATTTGGTACTTTACGGGTCTGTTGCATTTGCAGGCAAGTTTTGAACTCAGCAAATTGAACAGCTGCAGGCGTGTCAGTCTGTAATGGAATAGGAAATGTTTCATTACATTGTGATATGCAGCAGTCAGTATGTTTATAGGTTTTGTCATTTTATCACTACATCACTATTCCCTCAATACCATAACTAGTTCAAATAAATTTAATCATCTTTGCAATTAGCACATCAGCACCTCCAATTGTATAAGTTTTAATCTTAAATAGCATATTAAATATTCCATGGCAGGCTTGCAAAATGCATACAACAAATCCCCACCCCCAAGCGTAAACCAAAGATAAAGCAATATCTGTCTATATATCTATCTAATCTATATATCTTATCTATTATCTATACATCTTATCTATTATCTATACATCTTATCTATTATCTATACATCTTATATATTATCTATCCATCTTATCTGTCTATCTTATCTATCTATTATCTATCCATCATATCTATATATTATCTTTCCATCATATCTATATATTATCTTTCCATCTATCTATCTATCATCTATCCATCTATATATTATCTATCCATCTTATCTATTATCTATCCATCTTATCTATCTATTATCTATCCATCTATCTGTTATCTAACCATCTTATCTATTATCTATCCATCATATATATATATATATATATATATATATATATATATATATATATATATATATATATATATATATATATATATATTATCTATTCATCTTATCTATTATCTATCCATCTTATCTATCTATTATCTATCCAACTATCTATTATCTATCCATCTTGTCTATCTATTATCTATCCATCTTATCTATCTATTATCTATCCATCTTATCTATCCATCTTATCTATCTATCTATCTATCATTGTTATGAAACACATTATGTATATAGATATGACACTGTTATGAGAACACATTGTATAAGAGGAATGATCCATGTATTTCTGCCTTATTAGGATGCAGATGTCTTGAAAAATTAATGATTTGAGGAACCACTAATGATGTTTCAATTCATATTAAAGATTTGGGGAACCAGTCATGATGTTTCAATTTGTATAGAGTCATCTTCATCCACATCTCAAAGTTTGTATGCAAAGGAAATTAAAATATGTGATTGTGAAATCTTTCCGTTATTGAAAAAAGAAAGAAAATGCAAAATGATACAGCAACAAGTGGACAATTGTTACAAATCCTGAAAAGATTTTATCTGATGTGTCCTAAACAATGAGCACCTTAAAAAATGCTTGATCCAGAAAATCAATACTTACATTTTTTGCCGTAATTTCTCCAATGATCTTTTCTGGCGTCTTAACATAGGTGGACATGAGTTCCTTCGAATCAAAATTGATTGTCTGCAAATGAAATTATAGATGTGAGATGATGGAAATCATTTATCTTCTAAGTATGGACCATTTTAACATTACATCATAATGGACCATTGTAAAATTATCAAATCGGACTCCTGGGGGCTGTGCTACATAATAATGGACAATTGTAAAATTATCATATAAGGCTCCTGGGAGCTGTAATACATCATAATGGACCATTGTATAATTATCAAATCAGACTCATGGTGGCTGTGGTACATCATAATGGACCATTGTAAAATTATCAAATCGGACTCCTGGGGGCTGTGCTACATAATAATGGACCATTGTAAAATTATCAAATCGGACTCCTGGGGGCTGTGCCACATAATAATGGACCATTGTAAAATTATCATATAAGGCTCCTCGGAGCTGTAATACATCATAATGGACCATTTGGACATTATTATATCAGGCTCATGGGAGCTGTGCTGCATCACAAGAATCTAGAGGTTACCGAGTACAGCTTTATTGCCAATAATGCAATTTGTTGTATTAATGACTATCTATTCTGTTTGCAGTGTGTTGTATTTATGACTATCTACTGTTTGCAGTGTGTTGTATTTATGACTATCTACTGTTTGCAGTGTTTATTTATGACTATCTACTGTTTGCAGTGTGTTGTATTTATGACTATCTACTGTTTGCAGTGTGTTGTATTTATGACTATCTACTGTTTTCAGCATGTTGTATTAATGACTATCTACTGTTTGCAGTGTGCAGTAATTATGCTATCGAATGTCTGCATTGTGCTGTAATTATGCTATCTACCGTTTGCCGTATGTTGTAATAATGACTATACTGTTTTCAGTAAAATATATCTAATTGTGCCTATTTTAATTTTCCATGATTTCCCTTTGTATAAATGTTGTGACTCTTTTTTATATTTAGTTAAACAAGGCATGTTGACTAGGCACCAACTACACAAGTACAAAAAAATAATTTGGTGATTTTTCCAATAAATTCTTTCTTATTTTCACATCGTCATTGAATATTGTATTTGTACTTTCTTTTGATTGCACAATTTATATAATATTGATTGTCCTTCTTACATAATGCATATAATGTATTGTTATTTTTATCAGTTGTGCATTTTCTTTCTTTAGGTATGTACAGACATTTCATTAGAATGTTCAAGACATTTTCAAGGAAGAAGTTTTAATTTTCAAGAACTGTTAACTACATCTAATCTTGCCCACATAAGGGCAGCACACTAAGTTTAAAAAGCTACATCTATTCTATGTTCAGTTAGCATAACACTATAATAATAACAGTTTCAAATTTGATATGACAGAAATTTAAATCCAGTATGCATGAGCAGCAGAACTATCCATGATCAAAAGACCCAATGAATTTATTATAAAAATAATCATGGTTCTAGTCCATGTCATCAGGGGCATTTTTTTCATTTCTCTTGACATAAACAAAATTGCACAATTGAAGTGGCTGTGGTTGATGCCATAAGGCATGGAAAGATCATTTTCAGTTGAAAACATACCTTTTTAATGTCGCAGCTGAGATTAATGTCGCAGCTGAGACCTGCACCACAGGATTCCACTTCCTCATCAGAGGCATTGTGGTATTTATGTTTGCTCAGCAGCGTAAAATGTTTCTGGAAGATAAAAAATGTACTGGTATAAGATATGAAAAGATTTTGGCTTAACATGCTTCATTGAGACTTAGATTAGTGCTTGATAGAATGGTTTTCATCACTTTCGTTTTATTGACAGAGATAGATGTTGAATTAGAACTTATTTGACTGGTTTGACTTTTAATGCTAACTTTATCTCCATGCAAACTGTGTGTGTTTGTGTGTGTACATGCACATGTGTATGGGTCTAATGCTACCTGCCCTGGTTAAAACGTGTATGCTCATTGAAACATTTGAAAATTAGGGTTCGATATTTAAATACTGTAGATGTACTCATAATGTAAGCTATGTTTTTAAATATTTTGCCAAGGATTTATTTTTTATTTTTTTATTTTGATTCCTTAGTGTTCTGACTAAATGAATCATATCTTTTATCCTGGCCATTATGATGACACCACATTTTATAATATGCAGTATGGTAACTCAATAATCAATTGATTTTTACCTTTAGAGAATCTCCAAATGAACGGCTCCTAGAGTGCTTTCCCTTGCTAGCAGAAATCCGATTTCCTTTGTTAAACTGAAATGTAGGCAAAAACATTAATTAAACAAATTCAGCATTCATGAAAACAAACACTGTGTCCTTCCATTTTATCAATAAGTAATAAATTTCATATTTTACAACATTTTACCTGCCCATTTAAATTCTTACTTTTAATTTTGATGATGGTAATATTATGTTTTCTATATTCCCAAAATTAATGCAGTATTAATTATAGCTATTGAATAAATTTGTCTTCCATTTCACTACTTTTTGATATGCTAAACACAAAATTATATGTTGTACATACTTGAATAGACTCTCAAAAGAGATTTCAGCATAGCAATGTTTTCTTTTAATCCAAGATTTACCTCCTTGAGAGGCCCCAAGTGGCTGAGTGTTCCAAAATGCTCACCTTTAACGATCACTGCCATCTCACGTTATTCCATGTGGATTTGAGCCCCTGGTGGTTCTTACCCGAGTTTTACTGGTTGTTTCCTCCACCAGTTATACTGGCTTCCATATAAAAGCCTATCTTGTGCTGAGATATGGCATAAAACACCAAAACAACAACCTCTTTTGAGATTTCTTCAATCACATACAAATTTATATCATTGTGCATATAACTCAATGAAAACCAACCTGTTTGAGCAATTTCTTTTTGTTGGAAAATTTGGGTGTGGCTTGAATGTTTGCATACATCTGTTCCTGTGCCACCTGTGTCTCATGAGAGGCCTCCAATTCATCTGAGGATTTTCTCTCTGCAAATGTGTTGGCAGCATTAGCACCATAATGCTGAAATGACAAAAAGACAATATGGTTTCATAATAGGTGGATTAATATGGCTCACAAGCAGTTAATCAGCTCATCCTGCAATGATTTGTTGCCATTTGTTATGCAATATTTCAAGATCAAAGATTTAAGACAAAATATTATGTTGATGCTGTAACGGTAACATCTCATTAGAGCGCAAACCATTAGAGCTTATCACACAGAGCGCAAAAAATATTTTTGTCCTACTAGAGCTAATCTTATTAGGGCGCATCCCATTAGAGCGCGAAGAACTAGTATCACTAGAGTACGAACAATGAAAAACACATGTGTTAACTGTAACTTTATATTTATTTTATATATATTGTTTTATTCATATAACATCGTGTTTGTGCTATGAATGACCACTTTATATATTTTAATTTGCATTACATTTTTTATCTACTTGTTTATTTGCGTACAAAAAAGAATAAACCATTGTAAGGTATAATAGTTGTATAAAATTATGTGTTTTGATGGTTCTCTGGTTTCTGTCTAGTAATTATTTTCTAATAGTGATGAGACCGCTGTTTTTGTACATATTATATCAAACGTGATGGGAGTTCAGTTTTGTTCAACTTAATTTTTTTCTTCGCACCCTATTGTGAATGCGCTCCAGTAAGACTTTTTTTGCTCCCTAATGGGATTAGCCCTAATGAGAAAAAAAAAATTCAGCGCCTCACTGAGCGGCACTCAAATGAGATGCGCTCTAATGAGACCAAACCGCTGCAACAACCACTATGGATACTACCAAAATATGCCAATCAAATAATGCAGACGAAGCAGATGTGTGATCAATACAGTTTTATGTTTAGCTTCGGAATTAAGAAAATTAATTATATTCATGTTCACAATAAATAAAGGATTTCAATGAAGAAATTTTAATTCCTTAATATTACAAAATTAAAAGATATCTTAATATTCTTTTTTGTGTTTTTTCCAGAGCTGGGGCGGTGTTTCACTATTTTGCTCAAGTAAAGAACATGGGCTCAGAAGCAAAAGAATGAGATACATCAGCTCCAGATCACACGCACCCTCCTCCCTTATTTTTATTTCAATCTAACAGAGATACATCTTCCTCCATTATATTCATTTGCTGGGTCTAAATAGATGCACCTCCCTCCATTATGTTCACGTGCCAGCTGCATCAGTCAATCCGAATGTTGATAATCAGTCAGAGACAAGGTCAAAGATAATGCCAACAAAATAATACAGATCAAGTCAGTTAGGTTTATTCTGCCTGCACAGCCTAAATGAATAATATGACAGATTTATCTGTCCCAAGATGGCATATAATGTAGAAGAAAAGTGTTAACTGCAGGTATCCCCTATTTTTTCCACAAACAGACTATATATGAATTTCTCTTTATGTACCAAGTGTGTAAATATATATATATATATATATATATATATATATATATATATATATATATATATATATATATACACACACACACAAATGCACATAGTTATAGGAAAGAGATCAATAACATCAAGTCCTTTCCCCGGCACATAACTCGCTGATATCATACAAAGTCCATTCTGACATTGGTTGATGGGTCACTACTTATTCAAATAAATGCAAGACATTCAATCTCACATAAAATGACCTGATTTGTCTATTCCTACCCCAAGGAGGTTGACCCCATTCATCTACTCCTACCCCAGGGAGGTAGATCCAAATTCAAAAAGCATAGTGTACATTACAAGCCACCAACCCAACACCCATCCCTGTGTCTGAAGTCCCTATCTTGAATTGTGCCGGAGATGTGACAATGATAATAACCAACCCAGGAAGAGTCTTTCATATTATTCAATGGTGGATTCAATTTAGTTGATATTTTTATTGATACCTTTGCTTTCCCTATGCTGAGATGAACATTTGTGTATTGCGGAACAGACTCCTCAGTAAACACATTCTGATGGGGCTCTTCCATTTCTCGCCAGAAATTTCCTACATCCACTGCAAGCTCTCTTGGAATCTTTAGATAATAAAAACGGAATATATCAATTTAAATATCAAATTTTACATAGTGGTCCTCACGCTATGCACAAGCAAACAAAAAGGCACTATAGAAGAAACAAACAGACCCTTCCCCTCCCCAGCCCGGTCAGCACACATAATTTTAGTTACGATGGGCCAACACAAAATGTACAAAATGATTATTCAATGTACCCAACAATAAAATAGTACACTTATGACAAAGGAAAGACTTTTTGGGGGGGGCATCCCCTCTTATGAACCCTTCACTGGTGGATAAATTTAACCATAAAATACAAAAATGGGTGACCACCTACAATACTGGATTAAAGAAATATCTTGTAAATATTGTTACTGGACATAAAACACAATTCCTCATGTGATGATGAAAATTGATTGATCAAAGCTTTAAAACCATGACAGATTTTAAAAGGCATGGAATAACTGGAATTACAATTTCAAACTTGAATCAAAACAAAATCTTGACCATTTATGGTAAATCAGTTTAACAATAACCTTGTAATATATACCTTGAACAGAAATGGTGTGCTCTCTATCATGAAGGAGACAGCTTTGGTGAATAATTCTGACATGGAATGTATCTCCAAGGAAGTCAACTGAAAAAGGAAATCATGGACTAATGTAATAGATTTTTTAATCGCTTTTGCACTATTGGTATGGCAAATGCAAATAACATCATTATAACTGCCTGAAAAATACTATATTGTATCAACTGAATGATAAATTTGGATACAATTAAGTCATTTTAATAAATATTTTATTTTTTAAAATGTAAGTATTCTGAGCATAATTTTATCAGTTATGGTTTTGAAACTATTAATTTTTAATTAAAATTAGAAAAACTTGCAAAACGTTTACCTGTCCCAATTAATTATGATTCAAACACGCCTTAATATTTCAAGCACACAAATTTCACATCTCCTAATTAATTAGGAATCAAGCACACAACTTCAAACATGAACAATTTAAATAACAGGTATACTGTATAATATGAATCATCTTAGACTGCCTCTGAAAGAGCGAGAGAGTGGGTGTAAAACTCTGCATTTTTCACCCACGAGATGGAATATATCAGCCATTCAATTTTTGTAGCAAGCAAATTTTCTTGGCATTTTCTCGGTGGTCTGCCATTTATCTTCTGCTGTTTTGTGTTTATTGACATAATATAAGTCACCTGTGCAATTAAAAGTAAAAAATACATTAAGATTGGAACTGAAACTGTATTTGGACAAAAATCAGTTATTTGCTACCTGGGAAATCATTGTTTTGTATGATGTTTAAGCATTCATTTTATTTTTCCCCTTCTGAGAGATATCATGCAAATTATTCCAAAACTAAAAATGGATGTTCATTCAATATGATTTTTACCTTCTTTGGACAGATCAAGCTTGGAGCAAAGATCATTCCAAGAGAGTGTGCAGTCATCAGGTTCTCCGATACATTGCTGACCTTGTGTAGAAGGTCAAGCAAACATTCAAGAACAATGGCGTTTTGACGTGGGATCAGGAGAAACAGCAGCTGAAGTGCCTTTATCTGCTTGTCCTTCACCTTGGATCTGTCTTCACCTGGTGTCACATTGTTACTCATATCTGAAAATGGTCAAATGTTACAAGTATGAAAGTAAGCACCCAGCTGCCTCTCCTGTATATTTGTGCTTATGCATTCCACATGTCTAAGAACACAAATGCTACCACTAATGAAATTGAAAAAATGTCATACATATGTCAAAAAAGTGTTTGTACAGGTGAGACAAAAACCAGGAGCCATCAAAGCAATGTTTTTTATCTGTTTATAAGCCAGGAAGACTTATAAAACATTGTTTGTTATCTGTTTGTAAGCCAGGAAGACTATTAGAAAACATGTTTTGCCTGTAGCTTCTAATTAACAAAATGTAAATGCCAGTTGTTTGTCAGTTATGGATGCATTCATAAATCTAGTTTTTAATTAAATACAAATATATTAAATCATTTTCATATATCTTGTTACTGTTTTGCCAATTTGGCATTATTTTTTGTATAATGTTATACGACAATCTTATCTTAAACACTGTATTGTCATTTCCTATGAATCCTATGGGAAACGAACAGTTTTAAACTATGTGTTATCATTTCCCATGAATGTTACAGAACACTTACCAACAATCTGGCAGTGGGCTTCAAAATGTTTCACTGTCAGAAGTGGCTCCGAAAATTCGCAGATGCAATTCTTCAACACATTAGCACAATCATGTGGAGAAAATAATCCATCGTCCAGGCGAAGATTGGCACCCTGGTTCACCCATTCTTTCAGAAGTCGCTGACGGGCCAGATTACCAGTTTTTCTGAATAAACCCTCCGTTCTTATGTCTGAAAATTTTAAAAATGATGTGATACATTGAAATGTTAGCATTAGAACTACCATTTGTACTCACTTATCAACCGAGTCCAAACTCAGATCCACCAGTGCATTATGTGTGGACATATCTGGGTCTGTGCAGTTTGTTAGGAGTAATCAACATAGACCCCGAGCTGCAGGAGCATCATGCTACAGCAGATAAGGATCTTTGTTGTTTGCAGACTTAAACAGTAGAGGAAATCTAGACAATCTGGGCTTTTCACACATTTTCAGTATTATTGGTTAATATGGTAAGTGAGCTGCAGATTTATTCTCACAGAATTTGTAAAATTCTCAAATACTTTTTTCCGATTCTTAGCAGTGTATGTAATAATTTTGGCAAAATAAGAGTTAACTGTTGAAACTGTGTTATGGTAACTTTTAATACGCTTTTAGTTGTTTGTGTCTAATGTTGAGGCCATTTCTATATTTGTAATTTAATTTCCTCTCACGCATGAAGTTCCCCAGGTAAAACTCAAAAGATTTGGTGATGATTCGATGGCTGGTTCATGTGAAAATACAACAACACTATGTAACAGCTTTAAACCCACCTACTAAAACTTTCTAACTTCGGATTATTCTGCAATTAAATAAATAACACTGACAACATGTACTACCTACCTATATATCCTCAAACAAATAACACTGACTAGATATACTACCTACCTATATATCCTCACACAAATAACACTGACTAGATATACTACCTACCTATATATCCTCACACAAATAACACTGACTAGATATACTACCTACCTATATATCCTCACACAAATAACACTGACTAGATATACTACCTACCTATATATCCTCACACAAATAACACTGACTAGATATACTACCTACCTATATATCCTCACACAAATAACACTGACTAGATATACTACCTACCTATATATCCTCACACAAATAATACTGACTAGATATACTACCTGTCTAACCCTTTCAGAAATAATACTGATAAGATTGTTGCACTCGCTACCTAAGCAGTGTCAGAAATAATGCATGTTTTTAGTCAACTTTAACGATTCAGTTGTATCATTACATCACAGAAATTCAACAGCCAAAACAAGAAGCTATAATGATTATGCTAAAGATGAGAACTTTTTCACTTACTTTCTGGTCGCTGTAAGAATTCAGACAACTGATAGATCTGAGCAACCTGTTCCCGAGTCATACATCTGTTAGCCATCTGTGGCGGGGATTCTGTGAATAATACAGACAGAAACTCTATGAATCACACTATTTTAGCATCATTCATTTATCTGAATCATAATATTTAGCATATTCACAATATAAAAACTCACTGTAAATATTTTTTAAATCCAGCATCCTTATTAAAGAACAGCATTGTAGAAACAATTAGTAAATAGAATTTTCACCTTTTGTACTTAATGTAGTAGATGAAGGAGCATTTCAAAATTCATGAAATAATGATATTTAAAATTAATATGAGACAGAAAGAACTATTATTGTTACACTCTGTCGTTTTACATCCAGTCTCTCACCAAGTTCATTGCACTAGAATACCAAGGTAATAAGATACTGATAACAATATCCAATGATCCCCTTATTTAAAGTTTTGCAAAAGCAGATATCCATTCTTTCAATAATGGAAATAAAGATACTGATGTAAATTGTGTATAAAAAGGTACCTTTTTTCTTGGAAAAGGGTGTGGGAGCCTTTTTCTTTATGGGATCCTTGTGTTTTGAAGAACTGTCACCAAAGAGTTCCTCAAGTTCTGTCACACTGCGATCTAGAAGAAAGGATAGGTGCATTTTGCAAAAATCCTCAAACTTTTCAGGCAGACAGTTCCGTAAGCGATTGACGTTCCTCTCTGCCTCCATCTGGTGGTGCCAAACACCTGATAAGGATATGTCTCTGGCTGAAATATGAAAAAGAGGAAGAAATTAGATGTTTCTGGAACATGTTACGAGGTTTTATTTATTTATTCCTACTTCCAGAACAGTTTAAATACCTCTAGGAGGTATACAGGTGCTTAGCAATTAAAAAAATATGAAATTTATTTTTTTAAAATAATGTCATTAATACAAACTAATGAATAATGTCAGGAATCCATATCAATGAATAAGAACTGATACTGAGAATCTGTCTTTTATTGATGTAGCCAAGACAGTACCTACATGCACAATGTTAATTTTAAAGGACAAATATGGTGGAAATGTTCAGCAAGTAAATTTGTTAATTTTTTTAATGATTTGCATAAGCAAAAATAAATCTGCTTTTGAAATAGTATTGAACTCCTGACAAAATTTGGCAATATACCTCTAACCTTAAAGAAGAGTTCAATTGTATTAAACTATTAACTGTATTCCTTCACTTGACATTGTATTACCTCCCTTGACGTGGGTTCGGTTTACTGTTACGTGTGTTGCATCCTAGAATGCGCTGACCATCCATATTACTGTAGATGGGTATTCACTGAACAATCATTTAAGAAGAAACTGTTATGTGCTGCATATGATCACAATTTGTGGTTTTAAAAAATCAAACTACGGATAATGGGGTCATGCTGATGGTGCAGAAATATATTACAGAGTATACCATAAATCTGGTCTTGAAATACTAGACCATTTGCCAAAACAAAAACTGGAATATTGTATACTTCCTAGAATAATATTGTATCATTTTGTAGTATAATCAACCACATGACTGGTATCTCAAAATGATATTGTATATTTTTATAGAAAACGTAACCCAAGACTGGTATCTACGAAAAGATAGATAATAAAACCAGAAACGTGTCAAAAGTGATTAGATATGTATGCAGGCTCTAACATTTTTCACTGTAAAGACTAATGAGGTCTCTCCTGTTGTTATTTGTATTATTGAACAAGATAGGCTGTATATGGCGGCCAGTATAAGTGGAAGAACCTAGGAAAACAACAGTAAGAACCACCGACCCAACAAACATACTGGCAGCTTTCCCGCATACCCACATTGGCCGAGGCCACAACACGAGCCCATCTGGACAGAAGTGAGATGAGAAAGAAAGAAAGAATGAAAAGAAAGAAAGAAATGGTTCCAAAACTGAAATCAGTACATCATAATTAGAAAAAAATCACAAAGTTTACAAAAAGCAGAATATCTATTTTTTTTTCAAAAAAAAGAAACGGCAGTGTATATTTTCATATTATCACAAATTATTGTTATCATTTCTAATCATCCTAACAGGGAAAATGTTGTCCTAATGTTTAAACGGTGTTTTATAAATAAATAAATAAATAACAAATTAAAATAAATAAATATGTACTTACATAGTGAAGAAATATCTTTCAAACATGCAGTGTTTCTGTTGTCCAAAAGATAATTTTCTCTTTTCCTCAAATACGTACTCAACGGACTGCCTTCCAATTTCTGATTAAACATTTCCACTCTAGTACACTACAGATGTTTTCCAAGTAAGGAATAACCCATAAGACAACCGATCAACGGTTTAAATACATCGTCCCTACTGAACTGAACTCACTGCTTTGAGTGATGAGAGAATTAAAGAGATTGACCAGTCACTGTTCAAGTACAAGAATTTGACACTTCTCAACTCTAATGCCGCAACAATTGATCCCAGACAAAAGGGTCAAGCTTGTTAAAAACAAAGCTTTGGGTGCCTAAAGGATACGGCGGAGTTTTTAATTACTGTTATAATGAGTTGTTTCTTGAGTGTTTAAAACTAAACCAACAGACCGTAAATGAAAACAAGCGTGTTAGTGTACTTGGGACCGTAAATGAAAGCAACAGATTTGAGTCATTGAAATGGACACAATACGTGCACATACATTAGGCATCAACATTGCTGATAATTTAATTGACATTAGAATTGCTTATCAATTAACCATTCTACACTGGACATTTAACTTCTATCAATCAATCACTATAAACTGGACATTTTAAATTCTTCATTATTATTATTATTATTAGTAGTAGTAGTAGTAGTATCTAAACCTGATATTTAAAATATTTTTTTTAAATATTTAACTTACATGCAATGCAGCACGGGTATATTAACTTATTAATATCTAGGTGTATTATCTAACTAAAAAACAACCCACCAGTAACGGGAATCTCTAACATTTAACACTATACTCATTAGCTAAAGACTGTAATTTTCAGAAATTCCGATACAATAATAGCTTGAAATTAGATTTTATATTTTTTTTTGTTAAATAAGACAATAAGGAGAGATTAAAAGAAAAGTAAACCAATCAAGTACTAATTATGACCACTATATGTGTGATTTTTAATCCTAATCAAATGTGGCTGCCAAACATTAAAATCACGAATTCTCTAAATATTTACTTTAAACACAAACATTACACCTTAATTAATTAAGGTATATTTATCGCTTCAAACATAACTGTCTTATTAATGAATATTTACTGTTTCTTCTCTGGAAGGATCATAATGTATCTATAATGATCGTAACTATAGATTATGCAATATAAAACAGTTGTTGATTGATTTGATTATATCAAAATGTAATGTGTTTAAATATAAGCCCTCATTGTCTATTAGACACGAATTAAGTAGTTTTGTCATCTCTGGATACGAGAAATAAAATCAATGTTTATTTCCTTTATAATGCAACTTTAAATACATTCACTGCAAAAAATACCACAAAATCGTGGGAAATTTTCTGCAAGGTAACAATGACTTATTATTTTTTTAATTGACTATATTTTTTAACGCAAAATAGCAAACTTGCTGAAAAAATATATAAAGCCTTTTTAGTGGTGTCATTAACAAGGGGGGGGGGGTGAACGGAATATATCCTGTATACATATAAATGTATACATTGAATATGTCTTGTATACATATTAATTTATATACGGCATAGTGTATATCTTGTATACATAACATTTTATATATGTATATGGAATACATAGCAATTATGTGTTGAATAAATTTTGTATGCATAGTAATGTAGAAATGAAATATATATTATATACATAATAATGTATACATGGATCACACTTCAACAAGGTCTTTAATATACATTATATTTTGTTAATTCTTCGAAAGTTAACTATTTGTGCAAAGAGTATTAAATTTTTTTCATGATAAAACATCACTGTTATTAAAAAATTCAAGATCTGCTTAAAAAGCGATATTTGCATATACACTGTCAAATAACTTCTAGTTACTCCTACATATATATATATATATATATATATATATATATATATATATATATATATATATATATATATATATATATATATATATATATATATATATATATATATATATATATATGTGTGTGTGTGTGTGTGTGTGTGTGTATTTATGTATAGTCTCTATTCAAGATTATGAAGGGGGGAAAAATATTCCATTCAAATTCAACTCCAACTAAAATTGCAAGGGATGAACTATCTTTAAAAATAAGAGTTGTAAACTCTCGCGTGATTTGAATGAATGAGCATTAAATATGATATAAACTGGACTTATTCAAGTTTTCAAAATTAACCTTTACAATTCAGAACCATTTAATCCATTAATTAACTGAAATGAATTAAAGGAGCACTATTTTAACCATTTTAAAAACATTTACTTTACTTTCTTTTTTCTATTGGATTCTGAATATCAAAATAGCTTGAAATTAAGCTAGTTTGCAATCTATAACTCTTTTTTTTTGGGGGGGGGGGGTCCAGACAGATGCCCCCCACCCCATCCCATTTCCAAAATAAATATTTAAAAAGTATTTTTTGTTTGTGTTTCCCCCTCAGATATGTTGTATATTCTATTTAAACAGAATTTTGTATCAAAAATTTAAATTTAGATTTTTGATGGGGTATTTATTTTTCCCTAGTGTTATCTATAGGGTCGCTCGTCCGAGCCTGGTTTTATTCACCTTGCTCGAAGTCCCTTCCTTTGAAAATTGTGTGACCTTTGCTAGAGGTCGCCTAAGTCTCAGTGCTTTCTATGTGTATTAGTGCTATATTGTGTGTATGCTATATTTTCTGTATGTTTGAGACAGCAAGTATAAATCAAGTTTTTTTCCCAGTTGTCTCATTTCAATTCTTTGGATTTAGAATCCATTTAAATATATTTTATGTTATTTTCCGTTAATTTATTTTCAATTTAGAATTTTGGCGATCGGAACGGTGCAATATAGTAGGTTATGAAGAAGAAGACAAATTCTGTTGTTTTATTCGAGTGTTAATCCGTGTCGTTCCTCGCAAAAAGTGCTAGAATTAGAAATAGATAGGCTGTGCTCGAGTCAAGATCCACACTTCTTTATTCTCATTGTATTATCTATAAAAGCTGACAATCGCACTTAAAGACGGTCAAACTACGATGTACGTATGGCTTTCCTTGTCCAAAAATAGAGCACGTGGACACGAAAATTGGCCACGTGACAAATTAGAATGGTAATTTAAGGCGCAAACGACTTGAGTGGATGTTTATCCGTTTACCTTAATTTATGAGATAAAACATGGACATACTTTCGGGTAATCACTCCAGCTGTCGTAAAGTCATGGGCTAGACAAACAAATGTAGACAGGAGGATGCACGAATATAGTTTTTACATATATTTTCCATAGAATTATTAACATGACACCAGAAAATGCTTATGAACTTGAGAAATGACATAAAACATGGTATCCAACGCCCCCTGTATTGATATACATAGAGTCTTCCTAATATTTTAAACAGCTAACGAGCTACAACCTGGATACAAACATTGAATGACTTAACATGGAAACAGAACCATTAAAGTGATATAAGAAACACTTTTTGATTATCACGTGGATGGGAACATTCAATTTCCTCTCTCTAAATATGAGTTTTAATTTCAAAACTTGTAAATATTAGCATGTGACAGTAATTTTGTGTCAAATTGTAATCTTTAAAAAACCAGGTCATAGGCATACTTTTACCACACGTACTGGCCCCGTGGAGGGGGAGGGGGTCAAATGGTCTAAAGCGTTCGCCTTCGCTGTCCACGTGAGTTCGAATCTCGGGTTTTGTTAATGTGGGTATGTGAGAAGGGAACATGTCAAAGCGTACCTAAACCGTAACGTGATCAAGTCTAAACGTACCCAGTCAGAATGTACCAAGCCGAAATCTACCCAAGTCAAAACGTATTCAAGTCAAAACATGACCCACACTCGTTCTAAATAATGTAAAAATTTTAGTGCTTTGTCTTTCATATGATAGAGACCGACCTGTTGAGCAACGGAAATTTCTTATATTATGATCTAGCTCCAAAGCACAAGAAATATATTTTTAAGTTAGAAGAAAATAACGTTTTTTTTTTCTTTCTTTTTTTTCCCCCTTTTTTTTTAAAAAAACTGTTCTCCGTTCTATGGTTTTGGGAGTATTGCAGCATTGTCTCTTGAATCAATACGTGTGCATCAAAACATATCGTAAATATGGGAGGCTGGATTGTATATAAGGTGTGATTCAATAGTAACCAACAAAGCGGATGCTGGATTGTATATGTGGTGTACTTGTATTCCAGAAAGTAGATCAAATATGTACTCAAGTTAAAATGTACCAAAATCAAAATGTACTGCAGTCAAAAAGCACCCAATCCCAAACTTTCCCCCAAGTCAAAACGTAACCAAGTTATCACGTACCCAAATTAAGGTAAGTACTAACGCGCTAAGGTTCGGAAATATGCTTTTGTTTTATATGTTGAAAGTTCTGTATGTCAATAAATACAGCTTTTCCCTAAGTTGTTAACATGCATGGGTATGGTTTTAAACTGCTTTTGTTTGATCATTGTTGAAAAGAGACATTGAACATTTGTAAAACATATTGGCCTTTGAAGCATCCTTTGATATTGAGAGCCCTTTTTTATAATTTAGTTTGGAACATGCACACATTTGATTAATAGATAGATAGATAGATAGATAGATAGATAGATAGATAGATAGATAGATAGATAGATAGATAGATAGATAGGTAGGTAGGTAGAGAGGGATATAGATATACAGACAGACAAATAGATCGATAGATAGATAGTCACACATAGTCATTCATGTTAAATATGTACGAATGAGTGTGCGACGATACCTGGTTATGTGCATGGTCTTCTATTTTTATTTTGTTTATTTTTTTCTTCTCATTTTGTTTTAAATATTTAAAAAAAATTTTTAACATAGCCGATTACAAAAACTGAGGACCACATGGCAGATGGGTCAGCCATGACCAAATGTGTTATCCTCGTTAAAAATAGTTTTTTTAAATATATTATTATTATTATTATTATTATTATTATTATTATTATTATTATAGATAGATAGATAGATAGATCTGATTTATGAAGAAGGAATATTAAACAATCAAAACTTTTATTTTATCAAACACAACAGTTTTTATAAAGCAAAAACACAAAATATAACACTTAAAAATGCGAGCAATATAATTATTAATTAACACTGATGGCCAATTCACTTTGCGGTGTATACTATGTAATGGAATATTTTCAAAATATTCAAATCCAAATAAATGTAGATACAGGTATTGTGTAATAAATACCATATTAAAACAGATCAATACATTGTATACTATATAAGTATTCCTGGCTCGACAATATAACATTATCTTGACGTACATTTTTGTACTAATAACATACGGAATTCCTAATAATACTCTTAAAGTTATCGAAATTGATAGTATGTCATGCTTGTAGCACGACCCATATTGCACAATGAATTGAATTTACGGGTTAAAAAAAAAAATGGATGAGTAAATAAGGTAGTTAAATTGTATAAAAAAGAAAAGAAATATATAAAAAAAAGTTTCGGTATTTAAATGCACCAATATCCGTCGATATATATATATATATATATATATATATATATATATATATATATATATATATATATATATATATATATATATATATGACAGGCACGCTACCCTTTAAGATATTTTGTTACCTCCGGCTACCAGCGAAATTTGGGAGAGCTCTTTGTTTTGCTAATTAGCTTTCCCGCCTGGATCAAAGCAATGCACGTGTAGCAGTTACTATAATGACAACGTCAAGTACACGCGACTAGGTTACTGTGACGATTTCCGATAATTAAAAAAAATGCCGAAAAGACCAAGAACAGAGAAAGCGCCACAAAATAAATTGCATTTAGATGAGATTTTGCAGGTGTGTCAGCATTTATTTCCAATTAACTTTTCGGTTCGGCTAAATCAGATTAATGTATATATAAAAAATAATTTATATGGGCTACCGTACAAAACGCTGCAAGAACATATAATGTCTGTCAGTATTTTTTTTATTTTTCTTAATCACAAGCTGCCGAAAATTAATTTGGATTTAGCTGGATTATTGTCATTATCGTATTTTTCTAGTTCATTTGGTTGCTGTGCACTGATGATTCATGTTAACCTTTAACTTTACGAATAAGTGTGTTTTAATGCAGCTAAATGTTTTGTATTACTCCTTAAAATTCCCATTAATTAACTAAAAGAGAAGCAGCAGAAAAACTATCACTGCTGATTCAAGCTGATTAGATGCATGGTTTATCGGTCAATACCTAATTGACCCATATTATCGTGGTTTACTTTATGCCTTTGATAATATTTTTTTTTCTTCTTCTAATTTTGTGAGCTAACTGAAGAAAAAAAAAACATCATAATTTATTTGTAATAAATCGTAGAAATTTGTTATTTTGTTACGTTAACTATTTGACTGTATGGGTCGTTTGACTTGGATACGTGTCGGCGTTCATATGTGCTTTTGACATGGATACGTTTTGACTTCAGCGCGTTTTGACTTAGGTACGTTTAAGTCAATGTACGTTTTGACTTGGTAAGTCTTAATTGCAACTTCCAACGGCACACGATGCTTTAATAAGCCCCTTGTACATAATAAAGCGCCTGACTTTTCTCCTCAAGAAAGACCAAACAAAAAGTCTCTAAATCCAGTTTGGCAGTAATAACATTGCAAAACATCCTCAAGTAAAGCTGAAAACGAAAAAAACTGTTTTAATGTGGTAAAATATTATGAACGGCCAGTCCGTGTATCAACTATAGAGGTAATCCAAGTTCAGTTACGAAACAATAATTATATAAAGAAGTAAATAATTATATCCCTTAGAATGAAATAAATAAGCTACAATTTTATTTTTTACCAACGAGATATCATGTGGTATGTATACAAAAGGGTGGGTTGTTGTTATAGGGTTTTAGGCCATTTTTAGGCACACGATGGGCTATACATGGCGGCCAGTATTAATGGTGGAGGAAAAACCCGGGAAAACCCCGGAAAGAACCACCGACCCACGAGAAGCTACTGGCAAGCTTTCTCACATACCCATATTGGCTGAATCCGAGACTTTAACCCACGCAGACAGAGGTGAGATGGCAGTGATCCATAACGGGGAGCGCTTTAGACCACTCGGGACCCCAAGGGGGGGCACTGTGAAAAGACAGCATACAACATTGACGCAGCAGATAGCGTTTCTGTAAAATGGATTTTTCATCAAAAAGTATTCTTAAAACTGTGCATCGATTGTTTATTAATCGAAACTTTATTTTAAGATCGGTTTCTAAGAGACTTGACTACTTTTTCCACAAAGTCTAATTGACACGAGGGAAAGGGTGGGTATGTGTTGTTTTAAAAAAAAAAACAAGGTCGTTTGGTTTCGGGATTATAACGGTATCCATATTAATGATGCTGTCTCTTTAAAACTTTAAACAGATTTATCGTAAATCATGTAAATGCGGATGGAGAGAAACTGGGTTTCCAACGACAACGAAACAAACAGGGTATATTTTTTTGGGAGTCACAATAGCAGAAATTCCGAGACTCACTTTTCTTTAATGTTTAAATCGTCAGTGAAAACTGCACAACAAAACAAAGCTTAAAGTCAAGACGTTTAACATCTATAAATAATAATGACTATAATAATGACTCATTCATATCAAAGAACTTCAGCCTACGGCATGCTATAGAACTTGAAGTCTCACTGGATGTTTGTTTTAGAATTACATCGGAGTTAGATTGTCCAACAATATATTTTCCTATACTAACCAACTGCTCTTTTGGAAAGCATGTTTGTCAGATTTGAATCAAGGCATTCAGTCTAGGGCTTCACGCACGTTTGAAATTCACCACTTCGGTATAATAAGTGGTTAGAGCCTCCGCCTCATATGCAGGAGGTCTTGAGTTCGAGCCCCGGCCAAGTCACAACAAGGACTTACAAAAATGATACTAACAGCTACCTTGCTTGGCTCTCAGCACTTAAGTCGAAAACTTATTAATTCCATAAATAAGTAGTCTCTCATTTTCCAAAACAAATAAAAATGCATGTTTGCAATCAGATGCTGAAGTCGGAAATGAGATGTCAATCCCATTTGACACCACCCACCCACCACTCACCCAATAGTCTCTTCGAATCCGCGTCTCAATGCCTTTAATTGTGTCATCGGAGTAGCCTGGGTCGGCTACCGTGGCGTGTTTTTGGAACAATGCACTTTACTTCCTTGGCACTAAATAACTGACTTGTGATGCTGTACCGTTAAATACCGAATCAACAACTTGTCCAATGAAATTAATTTTTCATTGTCAGTTTCAAATTACCGGTAGGTATTTCTTTTTTATTGAGGGTGGAGTAGTATGACACAATGCCGGATTACCCGTTAAGCACACTGAACACGTGGTTATGCACCAGCCCAAGAGGGGCGCCAGAAAAATTAAAATTAATTGTTGATGATACAACCGAATGCATTATACATAACCATTTCGATCTGCAAGGACGAGTATTTTGAATTGGAATGATGGCAACATTGTTATTTTCACGCATTTTTAGCTTTCAGTATTGTATTATCCTGTTTTGTTGGTGGGTGGTTCAGTTTTACATTTTGTAGGAGGGGCGGGGACACCATAATATTTCAATATTTCTTTTGGCGACATTAACTTAATATTTCCTGATCAAGTTCTATGTTTAGCTACTTGTAAATCCACGTGAAATAACACAACCCTCTGTCAAGTGGTCATTTTAAAGTTTGTGTTAGATGTGGCTGTTATCAAATAATGACAAGTGTCTATAATGTACACGTGTGTGTTCTGGAAAGATTTGCGTGCAGCCAAAATTCACATTTTAATACACATGTGAAATCAGACCAAAATATCGTCCATTAGTATTAACACAACTGGGGGAGGATGCTGATTTTATCGGACCATTGAAAATGCGGATCAGTACTAAATCTTTCGCGTCATGTTATGGTCCGGACTTTCTAGCAATCAAGATCGCGTTATTATGATAACAATGTGTATTTCCTGCGGCGGTATCTAAATTTCATCTTAAAGATTTTTTTATATGTCAACTCCTGCGTAAAATAGCCAGGCTAAAAAGATAAAGAAGCATCACCTTTGGGAAAAGTTTATAATTTTTATCATTGGGACTGTTTTCCATAAACTGTAACGCTGTCTGATTTTATATTATCTCTCTCAGTCCATGGCACAGGAGACGAACTGAACGATCTCGGTTTTTTTTTTTTTAAAAAAAGAGTGGACAAACTCTGGGGCAGATTAGTGGACCGTAATGAGACCTGTTCAGATATTAATACAATGGCATGGCAAATGAAAAAAACAATAACTTGAATAATAACATAAAAAAATAGTTATAAACAAAAAATAAAATGGCAAGAATAAGAGTAATAACGCTGCCAATAAAAGTAATAACATTGCCAATAAGAGTAATAACACTGCCAAAAGCAATGGCAGAACATCACAACGACAAAAGTAAACGGCTATAAAAAAAGGACAGACAAGAAGAAGAAAAGGAGGAGGATGGTGGTGGAGTAGGTGGTGGTGGCGGGGGTGGTGGTAAATTTATTTGCCAAACCCAAGTCTTGTCAGTTATCTTTATTACGAGTAAAACAATGAAATGCATAGTATACACAGAAAGCGGTGGAAATAGACTAAGTCAGATCAGTAACTTCTGGATATACAACAAAAGACAGTTCTGTGTAAATATAGGTGAAGCTATAAACTTGTGTTTCCTTAAACATTGGAAAATAAACTAGCCCCGTTGATTGTGGCAAATCAATATGGAATTTTGTATAACTCGGTGACAAACATGTTAAAAGGAAAGTATTATGAGAAAAAAATATCGAAATGCATACAATTTCTTCCAATGCCGAACCATTTTTTTTTTAAAGAAACGAATGTTCCAATGCATGTGGTAAAATGACCTGCAAGAATATCAGATTGAGTTTTTACAAGTAATGAGAAAAAGAAAAAAATTAAGAAATATGCAAATTTCAGTTTTGTGCAGATTATGTTTCTCATTATTTTCTCACAGCACAAAGGGCTTTTTATTGCAATACAAAGAAGCCGGTAAGCAAAGACCAAACTTCTGGTAGATCTCGTTTCCTTTTTGTGGATCTTCTTCATCCGGGTACTTGCAGCAGAGTGGACCTTTGTGTTTCAAATCATGTGGACAGCAGGGATTAAAAGACCCACATTTGGAGAGAAGACCCGCACAGTTCTGACGTGACTGCACGTCCTTCACGGGTCGGACTTCCTTTCCCATGTCAAAGAGCAAGTCTTGAATCTCAAGCAGATTTTGGGCTCCTTGTTGAATGTCACTGGAACGATAAACGATCACTAGCATGTTATAACTTATGTACATATGTGCTACATATAACTTGATGTTTCTATTACGGTGTATTAGATTTTCATTTCTAGGATAGCCAATTTCAAATGCAATGAAGTTTCATAATATAAATTTTCCTGTAAAATATAGGTTATATTTCAACAGTATACTGCTGCTTCTGTATTCTCAAATTTATCATTCGATCCAGAATCAAACACAAAATGTGTTCTCTTTGCTACGTTTCAATGACGGACTTCAGTCCAACATACCTATCAGACCTCATCCATGTGTACACACCAGCAAGATACTTACGCTCCTCTTCTGACAATCGTATACTCATTATTCCAAGTATGAAAACAAAGTCATATGGACAGCGTTCTTTTGCATACCAGGGCCCAGCAACGTGGAATGAATTGCCCACCGAACTTAGACACAAAGACACAGTGATCACATTCAAGAGGGCTCTCAAAACTCACTTATTTCGACTGCAAGAACAAGCTTAAAGGTCTAATAATGTTTCCTACATTAAATATTCTCAGCATGTTGTTTAATGTTTTCTAATTTCATGGTGTTTGTTTTTGTAATCATATCATTATATGTTTTTTATCTTATAGATGTTGTCTAATGTTGTAAAGCGCTTAGAGCTTTTAAGATTAGGCGCTATACAAAGTCATTATTATTATTATTATTATTATTATTATTATTATATGTTCATTATTTTCCTCCATCAACTTTACAGTGTCAGAATCTCTCAGTAGTTTTTGCTACCACATGGCTTCCTGCTGTACGACAAGTGAGCCTACAACAGCATGGTGTATTAGCAACTACTTTATAAACAAACAATGTGCACAAATGTAGTAGACGATTTAGGTTTTTGGTTGATTAGATTTGTTTGTGAATGAACTAAACAAGTTGTTTCGTCCATTTGAATGCAGAGATGATAAAGTTCCACTAAGTCACAAACGAACCATTCAAACAAGCCAACGAATGAGAGTGATATACACAATGACAACAACAAAGTGAGAGACACAGCAATTGAGAACACCATTTTGATAATTGATAAATACAGATATTTAGGAGAAATATTCATACTTTTTCGCAAATATAATGGTTCGGACTATGACCAGTGGTCTCTAGGGTCTATAAAAATGCCATAAAAAAAGAAATGTGGCTCAGGGCTATCAGATAAGTAGCATTTTACAAGTCAGACAAAACATTAAATTCGAGAAGAAGACAAACACGCAATTTAAAGTTTTGGTTGGAAACTACGAGTCCTTACGCCAATAAGCCAAGAGGACGACAAAACTATTATTTCCGCTGGCTAAATGCCGCACTATTCTCCCTCAGCCGTTCTCTCTCATTGTGAGGGTAGGTAAGACAGCAGACTAATCTACCGGTAAAGAACTATATTGATGAGCAATGAATCAACTGTAGGTATATCTAACCCAATCTCTCTCTCTCTCTCTCTCTCTCTCTCTCTCTCTCTCTCTCTCTCTCTCTCTCTCTTGACCTTCGCCCGTTAAGTTATAATAATGACACAGGTGAACTGCAAGCACATTTATGTTTGAATTACCTCTTGCCGGTCCCTAATTTCGCTACGTTTATATTTTCAACTCGTTAAAATATGCTAGCCGCTATATGAAAGCCAACGCGTTCGATGGTCCAGTATTTAACCTTGACGTGCTTGTAGAGCTCAACTTTCTTCATTTAAACCATCTTTCTAGTTTAAATCGTAAGTGTGTCTTATATTGATTTAATCTATATGAATGAAAATAGAAGTTAAAAACCCAACATAAGCAAATGTTATCAATTAGCAAAGGAGATTGCAATTATTCGCAAAAGTGTGAAGAATTACATTTTCCAGCGTACACACTGTACAGAGCTCTGCAGAGTTCATTCATTCCGTCAATACGCAGTTTTTAGTTAGTCAATATTAACTGCGTTGGAAATGTAAGTATGTGCATTTGTGTGAGATATACATAAAGTATATGTATACTATGTACGGTGTATGTTTGATATACTACTAGTTGTACACATTTTTCATTAAAGGAAACTCTGGAAGCCTCGTTTACTTTTAATGAAAAATGTAAAGAATGATACAGCGCACATACATACATACATACACACACACACACACACACACACACACTTATCCGGCCGAGTGGTCTAAAGCTCTCTCCGTTACGGACCACTGCCATCTCACCTCTGTCTGCGTGGGTTCGAGTCTCGGATTCGGCTAATGTGGGTATGTGAGAAAGCTTGTCAGTAGCTTCTCGTGGGTCGGTGGTTCTTTCCGGGGTTTTCCCGGGTTCTTCCTCCACCATTAATACTGACCGCCATGCATAGCCTATCATGTGCTGAAAAATTGCATTAAACCCTACAACAACAACAACAACAACATATCATTATCCAAGTTAGAGAATTTTAATTCAGAATCCAGAGATATCACTTTCTATTCTGTTTACTGTATATTTATAATGCTCCATAATTATTTCTATACACCCTAATTTCTGCTTTAGGAATCCCGAATTGTATTATACTTGTATGAGAATTAGGTAATAAGTCGACATGCACTTGTGTCTGCTATGCACGAATGCCTATTCCACCGACTTCGTAACATCATTTTGGGTAATACGTGCATGATGAGATGGTATAAGCAACACGATGGATGCCGTTTACCTACGAACCCGGCTTAGAATCTCAGTAGAGTACTAATTCCAATTTTCTCACGCGTATGTTAATATTAATTTTTCATATTTGGTATTACCAAGTATTCTCCTGTTGAATCCAGGGATAGCACTTTCAGTTCTGTTTGGTATATATTTGTACTCAAATATGCATTAATACGCATTTTAAAAAGTGTTTCAGCAGTTGGCTAACGCTTAAAAAAATCTTTCTACTCGCTGTATACATTTTTATTTTAAATGAAACTTGTGTCATTTTAACGACAAATTAAAACTACTCATATTATGTCAATGGCATGTTTTTAGACAGACCCATTGTGGAGAGATGTGTGCCTGTGTGCATTCATGATAGTCATCCACTAACCTTTCGTCTCCATTGTCCACATTTTCGTCACCATGCTCGTATTTCGCAAGATCATCGAGGATTTTGAAAACGCTTCCCTTGTGGTCTAAGCCTACAACGATACGTTTAGACCAAGATTAAGCACAACCTTAAGGTGAAACTTCATTTACAAATAACCGGAATTTCGATGAAAAGTGGATAACCTAAAGCATGTAGACAGAGTCAAACATAAAGGCAAGTTGGGGTGAATAAAATTAAATGCCACAATAACTTTTTAAAGACAGGTAAAACAAATTTGCCTCATGATCTGTTCAGGGTGGCCAACAGTGGTCTCTCTCTCTCTCTCTCTCTCTCTCTCTCTCTCTCTCTCTCTATATATATATATATATATATATATATATATATATATAGAGAGAGAGAGAGAGAGAGAGAGAGAGAGAGAGAGAGAGAGAGAGAAAGAGAGTGTGTGTGTGTGTGTGTGTGTGTGCAATATTAAACGAGTATAACTGATTTCGGGCCTCTCTAGTTAATACTTAATGCACGAGTTTGGCTCATTTACTACAGTTCTAGTCACTACTGAAGTATTGCGCGAGTTTTCTTCATATCGTACATTTCTAGTTAATACTGCAATATTACACGAGCATTACTTATTTCATACTGATCTAGTTAATACTGCAATATTGCACGAACATTACTTATTTCATACTGCTCAAGTTAATACTGCTATATTATACAGGCATTGCTTATTTCGTACCGTTCAAGTATCATTAAAGAGGAGAGGAGGCAACGACACCTAGGACAAATGGCTACACGTTTATGTCACGGAGGTAGTTGCATTTCGCTTCAAGCGCAAGCAGAGATGACGAACTAGGGTCATTTCCTGGCAATCGAAGAGCCCGAATACTCGGGGGGGGGGGGGTTCAAAATCAAAGTAATGCAACTGTTGCAGTATAAAGACAGTAAATCAAGCATCTGTCGTTATATTAAACTGTGCACGGCTGACCATACAATGTCAAACAAATAATGATTTGCTACAAGAAGATACTAAACATAGTTTAGAAAATGTAAAATTGTTTTGATACATACCTGACAAGGCTCCAAACAAAAGTAACAATACAAAGATCTTCAACTCTGGATTAGATGCCATCTTTAAGGATCGAAAGGTTCAATTAAACTATGTGAAACTAACTATCGTTTATAAAGCTCTCTAATACAATTCAAATGTATTCATAAATTACTTCTGCTTTGCTTCTGCGCAGCCCTTAGAGATAAAAACAAAGCGTTTCATATAACCCTGACATCGTGGAATTGCTGCTTGTAGCGAAATGAATACAAATTAAAGTCAATTTTAGTAAATATGTGGGAGTTAAAGATAATAATCAACGTTCTGCCAGGTATGAATACGTGTGAAAAAGAACGATTTGAGGCAGACAAAAGGAAGATAACAATGAATGTAAACATAGACTGAACAATTTCTTATCAATCGTATGCTATTTGTAATTATTTTTCTTATTTATTCACAGGACACTAGCCGAAAGGTAGCTTGTTTTATATATATATATATATATATATATATATATATATATATATATATATATATATATATATATATATATATATATATATATATATATATATATATCCACACGTGTAATAAAATACGATGCGCAATAAATATATATGTTTACATCATCCAAGTTTTATATTTTTTAATTTTTGGCAGGGGCTTGGTTACATATATAAATCTGCTTTTTAATGTCCTCTCATGTATCTATCTATCTATCTATCTATCTATCTATCTATCTATCTATCTATCTATCTATCAACCTATTTATGTATCAGCATCTCTATGTATGTATGTATGTATGTATGTATGTATGTATTATGTACGCATGCGTGCCTGTATATATGTATGTATGTATCCTTTCTTTCTTAATTGCTTGCTTGCTTATTTTCTTTTCAAGCACATTTGTTTTCCATGAATAGGCTTTTCAGCTTGAAAATTTAAGAGAGCTTGCACAAGTCGCCTGGTAACCCTTGTTCGTCGTTTATTTTAGCTGTCATTGCGACATCTGATCGGCGCTTTCTTTCAAAAACGATAGGTGTGATGCAAAAGGTGTCATTTCATGTACTCAAATGGCTCCTTTATAAAAACAATGTAATTTCATGGTTCTAAGGGGATATTAAATCGTACCAATTTACTTTGCTTTTTGTTCATTTAATGTACAAGGCGCAAAGAACTATTTCAGATATGATGTTCAAAGATTACAAGAAAACGAAAAACAGAAAATAAGAAAAATGATGCTTAAGTTATCCAGCCTTGCTGTGAAAGGAACCAGGCCCTGAGTATATTGTTACATATGTAAAGGTCAAAGGCCCTGAGTATATTGTTACATATGTAAAGGTCAAAGGCCCTGAGTATATTGTTACATATATAAAGGTCAAAGGCCCTGAGGATATTGTTACATATGTAAAGGTCAAAGGCCCTGAGTATATTGTTACATATGTAAAGGTCAAAGGCCCTGAGTATATTGTTACATATGTAAAGGTCAAAGGCCCTGAGTATATTGTTGCATATGTAAATGTCAAACTATGGGACTGACTAGACATTTCTAATGCTCACATGTGAGGACATCATGAAACATTTCTTTATAGCATGTTTTTCTTATAAGTCTTCCGTTTCGCTCTGCCTGCAACAACATTTCTTAATCATGAAGTTCGTTTTTGGTAACAATGGTTCTAATCTAACATTTAATATGCGCTTATCCTGACATCTTATCAGAACTGGCGGACATACTGACTGTCAGGATGTCTTTATCAGGCCGTTGCATTATCGGTTTTCCGTATCATGAAAATGATGATAATCCGAAAAGAAACTGTCATTCCGTTAGATGAGTTTAACAATTTCATTAATAGCAGAAATAAGATTAGTATTATCCATTTCAAAAAAGAAAACTCTTACAATGTATTTTCAGTGTTGAATAAATGGTGATGCTCATCCAATATTGAACGTTGGTGGGTTTCTTTTTTGTTATCTATTTTTGTTGTTTTGGTTTCAACGCCATTTTTCAGCACATGATAGGCTGCTTATTTAAGACGACCAGTATAGCTGGTGGAGGAAGAAACCTGGAAAATCCCGGAAAGATTTCTTACGCAGTCGCAATAATAATAATAATAATAATAATAATAATAATAATAATAATAATAATAATAATACATTTTATTATTATTATTATTATTATTATTATTATTATTATTATTATTATTATTATTATTATTTATTAAGATGTAGTAGTTGTGTTACTGCTGCGACTGTAGCTCTTTTTCTTATCGGTTGTTGTCGTCATCGACGTCATTGTCAGCAGCAGCATGCGAGAATAAACTACAGGAAGCTGATTCGGTGTTTGTGCGCATGTCCAAACCCATAATACTCATGTGCCCATATCCATACTATTCACAGATCCATACCCATACTACTCTAAGGCCGCTACCAATACTACTCACAGATTCACGTCTTTTCTGTTCAAATGTCCATACCCAAACTATTCACATGTACATATCCATACTAGTCACAGCTGTCCGTCTATACAACACACAAGTCCATATTCATACTACTTACAGAACCATACCCATACTACTCACCTGTCAATTCCCATACTACTCACAGGTCCATACCCATGCTACTCACATGTTCAGACCCATACTACTCACATTTTTATATCTTTACTGTTCACATGTCCATACCCAAACCATTCACAGGTACATATTCATACTACTTACAGGTCCATACTTCTCATAGGTCGATACCTTTACTACTCACGGGTGCGTACCTTTACTACTCACATGTCCATACCCATAATATTCACAGGTCGATACCCATACTATTTACAGGTCTTTAACCATACTACGCACATATCCATACCCATAATATTCACAGGTCGATACCCATACTATTTACAGGTCTTTAACCATATTACGCACATATCCATACCCATTATACTCACAGGTCATTACACGTACTATTCGCATGTCCATACCAATACTACTCACAGGCTCATTCCCATATTACTCACAGGTCTATACCCATGCTGCTCACAGTACTCTATCAATACCATTCACAGGTCCATACCTTTACTATTCACAGGTCCATACCTTTACTATTCACGGGTCCCTATCCATACTACTTACAGGTCCATACCAATACTTCACACAGGTCCATACCTTTACTATTCACGGGTCCCTATCCATACTACTTACAGGTCCATACCAATACTTCACACAGGTCCATACCTTTACTATTCGCAGGTTCATACCTTTACTATTCGCAGGTTCATACCAATCCTACTCATATGTCTATACCAATACTGCTCATATGTCTATACCAATACTGCTCATATGTCTATACCAATACTGCTCATATGTCTATACCAATACTGCTCATATGTCTATACCAATACTGCTCATATGTCTATACCAATACTGCTCACATATCCATACCAATACTGCTCACATATCCATACCAATGCTGCTCACAGGTCCATACCCATACTTCTCCCAGGTCCACCCATACCTATCATTCCCACATGTCCATATGTATTAGAACTGGTTACTAAGAAACATTTTATACCGCGATATTGTTAACGTCCCGCGGTACGTACCACTGTTTACCTTTTTTGTCAAGTTAATTTCCGTCTGTAAATTATAGCAAAATAACACCATGCTATATCCATGATATTATTTGAAGAAAATAAATGTTAATTAACTTGAGAGGAAAGAAAATATAATATTTTAGCTCAAAAGAAAATTCATGGCCACCCACTATGAAAATCAAATTGCAATTACCTTTTTATAGATGAATTTGCTGTGTGTCTGTTAATTGTCATATAAGGTGCATACCACTCTAAAATGTGAAAATTAAAGAGGGGTGATTAAGCCTACGCTGTACCTAATAATGTCATAGACTCCGTGCTGACATTAGAGTGTATGTGTGTGTGATTTCGATTTTTAACGTAGCTTTAACAATTTTTCAGTCATATCGTTGCGATGTCTGCAGTGTGGCAGTTTAAAGTGATGTCTAGCAGTGGAGCATCATGCCGCAGACGTAGCATGATGTCCCACCCAGTCACATTATCCTGACACCAGGCCAACCAGTCCTAACACTAACCTCTTAATGCTGAGCACCAAGCGAGGCAGCTGTTAGTACCATTTTTGTAAGTCTTTGGTATGACTCGGCCGGTGGTCGAACCCGCGACTTCGAATAAGAAAGTGTTGATACTCAAGTCTACAATTTCTAGCTATACCATTGATATACTAGACAGTCTACAATTTTTAGCTATACCACTGATATACTAGACAGTATACAATTTCTAGCTATACCATTGATATACTAGACAGTATACAATGTCTAGCTATACCACTGATATACTAGACAGTATACAATTTCTAGCTATACCACTGACAGTCTACAATTTCTAGCTATACCACTGATATACTAGACAGTATACAATTTCTAGCTATACCACTGATATACTAGACAGTCTACAATTTCTAGCTATACCACTGATATACTAGACAGTATACAATTTCTAGCTATACCACTGATATACTAGACAGTATACAATTTCTAGCTATACCACTGATATACTAGACAGGGAAATTTTGAGTTGGTTACCAACACCCGGCGAAGATATTTATCAGAGAGGGCCAATAAATGCAAAACACTTACTCATCAAACGAAAAAATATTTAGTGGTCTTGAGAAATTACATAACGTTCAGAATAAATAAAGAAAAAATAGTGCGCTCCTGAAAGTCGTTGGATGATTCTCAGTCTTGCAAAGGAACATCTGTACTTTACGCATTCACATATGCAGGTAAATAACTAAAATACGAGATGATTTTGTTTTAATTTTGGTTTTGTGTCTTTTTTAATCAGGAAATTTTCCGAATGCTGGATTAGGACAGAATATGTTTTACATCATTCTGTTTGGCCATCGCGTTGACGTAAGTGACACGTATCAAACATGTTATTAAAAGATCATAAATATGTTTGTATTTGTCATAAGCACCTTTTATGTGTTACAGATACAATCGTTTTGTCATAAATAATGAAAGTACGCTGTCTAGAACTGGGGCATCATGCCTCTGAGATGTCCCACCCAGTCAGATTTTCCTGACACCAGGCCGATCAGTCCTAACACTAGCCTGATCCAGAGCGTCTAACGAGGTGGCTGTTAGCATCATATTTTGGTATGACGCACCCGGGGTTCGAACCAGCGACCTCGCGCATTTAAGGCGGACGCTCTAACCACTAGGCCGCTGAAGCGGTCCACGTGATCTGACAGTGAAAGCGCTGACAACTGGAATTACATCACAATTAATACTTCCAGTTCAGTACCCACGAATGTAGTTCTAGTCTATTTTTAGAACATTTTTTCCTCTCTGATTTTGGTGGTGATAGAAGAGTTTTATTTATGCATTTTTGGTAGGGATTTAAAGGTAACTGTTTATTCTTGATAATATGAGCTCAGGGTGTTGTTGTCTGTATGTATTTTGGCGACAGTGCACAGTGAGTAATAAGGCCTTGGTGATGATCCGGAAGTGAAATATGTGTTCTGTTTACATGCTGTTATGTTGACAGTCAATCATCTAAAAAAAGAGCAGGTCAACCTTTGACAAGAACTTCACCGTGAAGTCATCTTTGAAGGTATTTTAGATTAACATATGATTTGCATTGATTGTCACACAGTGGAAAGGTCAGTACTGAGAAACAAATGTTGAGAACATATAGTAAAATTAATTGTGTACTATGTCCAACTGAAACGGTACGTACATGACCGGGCGTCTGAGGGACGTACATGACTGAGCGTCTTGGGTTGGGATATGTTTAACATACTCCTCACTGCGTGGGACTGGGTGTGGGGGAGGCATAGGGGACTATAGTTGTAATTTTCCACTAAATGACACGTGTATTTACAAAGCAGTTTTATGATATTTTTCACAAAGTCCAGTGAATCGAATTCATTATTATTTTCGCCTGGAGGAGCGCGCTATACTTTATCCTGGTCACAAAAATCTTCATATTCCCCAGGATACATGACAATATCTCCTCCATCATTTAATTGCAGTCATCCGAAGTTAGATAACAGGTAACTGCAATATGCTTCACTTCTTCATTAGATATAATCGTTCACTGAGGAAACAGCTGAGATTTCGCCAGTGCCGGATTAAACCGTGTGGAGGCCCATAGGCCCTATGGCAGTCGAAATATCCCCTCCCCCCTCGCAAATTATCTCCTAATACGTTTTATCAATATTTTCATGATCCGTTGTCGCAGGGCCCCTAGGCATATTTGGTAATCCGGCACTGGATTTGGTGATGAGAGAGAGTGTTGTTGTTGTTGTTGTTGTTTGGGGGTTAGCGCACGATATGTTATCTGTAGTACCCAGTATAACTTTTGGAGGAAGAACCTGGGAAACCCCCGGTAAGAACCAGCGTCCCATGGAAAGCTACTAGCAGCTTTCTTACATGCCCACATAGGCCGAGGCCGAGACTAGATTCCAAGCCGCCAGAAGTGAGATTGCAGTGATCGATAAAGGCGAGCGCTTTAGACCACTCGGCCACTCGGGGTCAGAGAGAGAGAGAGAGAGAGAGTACAAAATATACATTAACTCAACATACTAACAAGTGTGTTTGTGTGATATGTATGTATGTATGTATGTATGCATGCATTTAAAAACGGTTATGATAACTTCAACTATATATTACAGTCATTTACTGACGGATTAGAAATTACAGAGGTTAGTACCTTCTCGGTGTGTTTCAGTTTTTTACAGTTTCGCACACCAACCCTCTGTTACTTGGTAAAAATGAACAAAGCAAATCCTAAGTTAATGCTTTCGAATGTACCTTTGATAGCGAAAATAGATTTATTGTTTGTGTCCCAGAGGAACTGTCAATCATGTATCAAAATAAATAAGAATATACATCATTAGTATCTGCAATTGTAAGTGCTATTGTAAGCCTAAAGCATTCAAACTGCATAAAATCAAAGCGACACAAAAATATTAAATCAGGTTTCCATAAAGGATTATATGGTTTCCGTGTGGGATGACATGGTTTCCATGTGGGATGATATGGTTTCCATGTGGGATGATATGGTTTCCTGTGGGATGATATGCTTTCCATGCGGGATGATATGGTTTCCATGTGGGATGATATGGTTTCCATGTGGGATGATATGCTTTCCATGTAGGATGATATGGTCTCCATATACCATTGTGTGGTATTGTTATTATATTAGTATCGGCATTATTTGGAAGACGAGCCAATTGACTTGCGTTAATGTCTTTAGGGGGATAGTTTTGTTCATACAGACGCAATTCTCTCTCTCTCTCTCTCTCTCTCTCTCTCATGTCTCATGCTTCAGTTTCACGTCAGAGAAGTAGTTATTTTCATAAACCATCCATGCCTTCTGTCCCAAAATATTATGCACCACATGATTCTGGCAACATGCTAATTTTTTAGTTATATTTCTCCAGTCAATTTGCATGTATTGAGAAGGGAAAAAAATGGATTTTGTATGCGTGATTTGTCCAAAAGCAAATAGCTCAAAGATTACTTTGAACCGGTATATAAGAACCTCTTAGTATGTCATACTGAGTAAGATTTATCCTTAAAATAATGCGAAACAAGACGGTCGTTTGTTTAGTGAAGTACTTACATTGGCTCCGTGCTTTCATAAAGAGAATGCGCCTCCATAAAGACTCCGTGTTCTACCTTGGAGGATTCTCTCCCCTGTTTTATGCGAGCTATTTCGGCGCCAGGGCGTAATCACGTTTTAGAAATATAGTGTTTGAATATATTCTTATGATAGTGTTGTTAGCAAGATTTATATAAACATGTCACCATTTGCTTTGATATAGCAGCATGGTTAATAAATCGGCACAATCGTCCGTGTGTGTTCTCTGTGCTAAACTTTTCCGTGTATCTTGATCACCAATGTCTTACAAGACAAACACAGTCAAGCTGCTGTCACAGCCTTAATGGCAGTATTTAGAGAGGCTGGCTGTAAACATAGCTACGTGCCATGGATCACAAATTCACTTACTAGACATAAACAAAATGACTTATTACTCTCTGTGCACTGAAGAAAAAAAAATCTATCAATACATCGTGCTTAGAAAAATAAAAAAATATATAAAAATGAATGATGCGCAATCCCTAAAATCTTACATTAAAATGCGCGCGGTGCATTGTTGGAAAAGGTGTATCATTGTGGTCATATATATTTCACGCTTATGTTTCCTTGATGTGATTTCGGACATGTCCTTTCTTTTTGCAAGCCTCGCCTTAAACCAAGTGATTCTTGAATATGCACTGTGTGCGTTTTGACTGAAAACACGCAATCCAGTTTCCTGCTTGTTGTTGACACTCCTTAGCCCCATTCCAGCACATACAGCTGGTTAGGACTTAGAAGTGACACCCTGTTTATATCTAAAAGTGTTCATGGTGTAGGTGTTCCTTGTCCACCCATCGGTCGCACATAAGAGATGTTTTTTTTTTTTTCCTTCTGAATAAAGAAATGAGACATGCATTGTTGCTCAAATACATGGTACTCAGTCAGAGAGATAGAAATATGCAAAGAAATGATTGATCTCTATATTGAATGCCTCTCTACCAAGCCGTCCAAATCGGGGGTGAGATGGGTGGGTCAGGGGCAATTGCGCACGTGCCTCAACCCTTAAGAGGCATATAAAGGCGTTCTTTAAAAAACAAAATGTTCTGAAAATTATTATTATTATTATTATTATATATATATATATATATATATATATATATATATATATATATATATATATATATCACGATGCAGGAAGCACTATGAAGACAATCAAGAGAAAGCAAAACATATATGTGACATCTCAAAGAAGAATTGTTAAATGCCAGCCATGGTTTGACACAGTCTGCACAACCGTCCGAAGCAACGCCTTAACAGTTCAGGTTAAAAGGCACGCGTGAATCACTTGACGATTATAAATTTTGTAGAAATATGGATAAATCTTTTTACAAAAAGCAAGCAAAATCAATATGAATAAAAACAAAAAGTAGCCTTTTATCTGCATTGTACTCTAAAAATAAACAACGTCTCTGGCGCCTTGTAATGAACCCAAGTTCAGGATTGTAAAGTAGTATCACGTGTGCAACTTGGCATATGTCCTGCAAATTATTTTAATATGATACTGGATTCACCAAAAATAATACATTAAACAACAAGTTTTAATCAACTGATTTATCAGACTCAGACACCTGTGCTATATTTCACAGTAATCTTAAATGTATCCGAAGCACAAACCCGTTTATACAAACTTAAGGACCCTGTATCTTACATAACATTGTAACGTATCCTAACTGCAAACCTGTATGTGCAAACCTAAGGTCGTCGTGTTCTATTTAACACTGTAATGTATCCTAAAAAATAAAAGCCGAGAACAAACTTTCGGCAGCTGTGTCTCACAGGGGCTCATATCCTTGCTTAAAATTGACCTGTCTGTTATACATGTACTATATAATAACTAGTTATAATATAGTACATGTATGACAGATCAATTGTAAGCAACGATACGAGCCCCTGTGCTGAGTCATATATAACTCTGTAATGTATCCGGTGCCCCCGTTTGATCGAGTGATCCAGAGAACTAGCCTTTTGTATCACTGCCATCTCACCTCTATCCGCGGAAAATTTGGTTATGTGAGAAAACTAGCCGTAAGTGAGTGGTTCTTACCTGATTTTCCCGGCTTCCATGCATAGGATATCGTTCGCTGAAAAATGGTATTAAACCCACAACAGCAGCAGTAGCCGTAATGTGTCTTAATTGCAAACACGCACGTATATAAAGTTAAGGAACGGATGGCATTTTTTAACTGTGTAATGTATCCTAAATACAAACAACCAAGTAGAAAAAAACTTGAGGCCTTTTTGTTTTAAATTACGCTAAAATGTATCATAGGTACCTATCCTGATGTAAACCTTAAGGCCGTTATGTAATATTGTACGCCTGTAATGTATTCTGCGTATAAACTCCGTGTACAGACATTAGATCATTGTGCCCTAAATAACATTGTAATGTATTCTAAGTACAAGCTCTCCGTGTAAAACCTTAAGGCCCCTGTTCAACTTAATGATGTAATGTATCATAAACAGAAATCCCCGATGACAAACGTAAGGCTTTTTGTTTTCTTTTTAACACTGATGTATCCTAAATAAAAACCACCGTGTAAACCCCAGGATCTCTGTTATATTTAGTGCTTTCATGTATCCTAAGTGCAAAGTCCAGTATTGAATCTTAAGGTCTATGTGTTCTTTTTAACACTATTATGTATCCTAAATACAACCCCACCCCTGTGGCCTAGTGGTTAGAGCGTCTGCCTCAGATGCGGAAGGTCGTGGGTTTGATCCCCGGCTTAGTCATATCAGAGACTTACAAAAATGGTACAGACATCTGCCTCGCTTGGCGCTCAGCATTAAGAGGTTAGTGTTATGACTGGTCGGCCTAGTGTCAGGATAGTGTGACTGGGTGGGACATCATGCTACATGTCTGCGACATGATGCCCCAGTGCTAGACATCACTTTAAACTGCTACGTTAAAGATCCCCCCTCTCTCTCTCTCTCTCACACACATACACACAGACACACACACACACCGTGCTAAGCTCAGGACCTATTACCTCTGCTCTGCTCTATTTAGGATGGATCCTAAATACAAAGTCCATTATTCAACTTTAAGATCTTTGTGAGCTTTTTAACACTGTGATATATCCTTAATACAAAGCCGAGTGTTCAAAACATAAGGTATCTGTGCTATTTTTAACACTATGATGTATCCTAAATACACCCCCACCCACCCCGTGTAAAACTCAGATTCTCTGATCTCTTCTGTGTTCTGTTTAACACTTAGATCTATCGTAAATACAGATCCGGTGTTCAAACTTAAGGCCTCTGTGTTAGTTTTAACACTATGATGTATCCTAAATACAAAGCCCAGTGCCCAAACTTATGACATGTGTTAAGTTTAATAATGTGATGTATCATAAATACAAACCAACGCGTGCACATATGAGGTGTTTTTGTGTTTTAGAAGTGATGCCTCGTAAGTACAAGACCCTGCATACAAACTTAAGGCCGTTGTCTCTTTTGTGTTCAAGAACTTTCAAAAGACTCAGTGGTCTACTACTTTTTTCTTTCATGTCAATTTGAGTATTTTGAGGAGACATACTAGACAAATGCAGTTTTTTTCTGTAACGACTAACTGTAATAAAGTATCATGTCTAACTTATACCACATAATACTACTACTTTAGGGACCTCGAGTGGCCGAGTGGTCTAAAGCACTCAGCGTTACGGATCACCTCTGTGTGCGTGGGTTCGAGTCTCGGGTTCGGCCAATATGGATATGTGAGAAAGATTGCCAGTAGCTTCTCGTGGGTCGGTGGATCTTTCCGGGGTTTTCTCGGTTTTCCTGGTTTCTTCCCCCATTAATACTGGCCGCCATGTATAGCTTATCTTGTGCTGAAAAATGGCGTCAAACCCTACAACAACAACAACCAGTATTATTAATATAATGAAGATACCATTGCTAGACATCATGTTCTTTTTATATGTACGGTATATAAATATGTTGGACGACAACCGCTGTGTCTCAATACATAAAGTCTGAGAAGAACATAACAAAGAAGAAAACGGAACTAAGGATATTATTTGCCCTAGATGAAATATATTTTGTTATTTCAAGAACGTGCAAATGACCTTATAGACTCCCGTAATTTTCTTATTGAGGTGTGGTGATTTGCATTAAATACAGTAAGATGTATTCAGACATTACGAGAGAGAGAGAGAGAGAGAGAGTAGTGCTCCTGCGTTATTTACATCCACCTTTTATTAAGACTTTTTTCAGGGGGAGGGATGAGCAAACGTGGTACGTGACAGAGTGATTGATAATGGGCGAAAATGATTTCATTTTGTTTACGAAATGGATTAGGTTGAGAGTGGGTAGGCCATGTATGTGTCCGATAGATAGACAATGGGGAAGTAGACGGCGATCTTTTCTGAACTAGTTATTTGTGAACACAAAAAAGCCTTAGGGCCTATATGTCCTAGAAAAAAATAGCTATAGTGCAGATATGGTGATTTAGTGTTGTCACAAATTTTCTTCGTAATTTACCGACAAAAATCAGACTCTTGTAACAGTATGTACCAGATGTGTGTTCATCACCAATAAAAACTAAAAATATGTCTAAGTTTGTTATTACAATTATCTTCAAATATACTTACATTAATATTTGTATTATCAGTGGTATAATAATGAGTTTCGAGCAAACATCTTTCTAAAATGAATAGTTTTATATGGAACTATACATAAATGCTGTAAACATACTATTCTAGGTTTTATTAATTATCAATCGAAGAGTCTTTCAACTGGCCGCATAGCTCAGTTGGTTAGAGCGTCGTGCTAATAACGCGAAGGTCGTGGGTTCGATCCCCCCTGTGGCCATATTTTTCTTTTTCTAATCATTTTTTTTTACATAACAAATTTCACAATTTCCATACATACATATTAATTAATACATACACATTCATACTTGCATAAATACATGTACACTACGCACGCACTTGATGCATACATACACACACGCAAACAGTAACAGTGACACTAGAGAGGAAATACACAGATCATAATGAATAAAACTGTTCTTAAACAGCACCTATCAATTAAAAGTCCACAAATAGTAATTTCGAATCCTAATTAAAACCTAAACCAGAAAGCTACAACGAGGAAATTACTGTTGCAATAAAACATAACAAGAAATTTAATTATATTAGCAAACAAGAAATACAATATGATGAAAATCAATACCGAACATCAGCTATGCAGACATCGAGATCGTGGCATTCCTCTCAATAATTGTACAAGCTAAGCATTTTCAAAATATTAATAAAATCTTTTGTAGTCATAAAACAACTGCTTTTATGTCTGCATCATCTCAATGGGTATTTCACAATTTATCTGCTGCATAGCTGAAACTATTTATACCACACCTCACAGGGGTACCACAGCTTATATACAGTAAAACTTCGATTATCCGGCACCCGATTAACCATCAGTCTCTTTTAACCGTCAGGGCATTGTACGTCAAAATATTAAAAACATGTGCATTTATGGATATATGTAGATATTATGATTTTTTGATTACCCGGTATACTGTATAATACTTTTAATGTACATATTCTATTATCCATCTATTCTCATATCCGTCATGGTCTCGGTCTCGCTCCATGAAGGAATACTGCTGTTCTACTGTACTGCATAGCTGAAAATATTTGAACCATACCTCGTAGGAGTACCACAGCTTATACGCTGCATAACTGAAACTTTTATACCACTACGTATAGGGGGTACCACACCTTATATGCTGCACACCTGAAACTGTTTATACCATTTTCCATTGGGGTATAACAGCTAATATGCTTTATACTTGAAACTTTTTATACCATATTCCATAAGGTATTACAACTTATAAATATTGTTATTATTCTTATTAAAGGTGGGGCGGGGACCCGAGTAGTCTTAAGCGCTCGGCTTTACCGATCACCACCATCTCGCTTCCGTCCGCGTGGGCTCGAGTCTCAGGTTCGGCCCAATTGGGTATTTTAGTGAAATAGTTTGCAAATTTAGCACAGGAACTGTGAAGGCAACAAAAACGTAAAATGCCTTCTTAAAGTCATCGTTAGGGGCCCCGAGTGGCCGAGTGATCTAAAGCGCTCTCCGTTACGGATCACTGCCATCTCACCTCTGTCTGCGTAGGTTCGAGTCTCGAATTCGGCCAATGTGGGTGGGTACGTGAGAAAGCTTGTCAGTAGCTTCTCGAGGGTCGGTGGTTCTTTCCGGAGATTTCCCGGGTTCTTCCTCCACCATTAATACTGGCCGTCATGTATAGCCTATCGTGTGCTGAAAATGGCGTTAAACCCTACAACAACAACAACAACAACAAAGTCATCGTTACTTCAGGCTTTTAATATTCACGTCGCGGAACAAAGTTGAACTACTTCTTCTCCATTTCATTCTTTTTTTTGCAAATTTCTGAACCAACCTTTACATCTTATCCTGCAAATTCAACAGAGAAGCCAATCTGGAAATCTCATTCTTGCCACTAAGTTACTATCGGGAACCTTCTGGTTTGACACTTTTATCACTATTTGGAGAGGGAATTTTTTAATACATATTTGCGTTTTTTTTTTTAAACTCATATAACCGTTCGTGTTACGCTATATAGCCTTACAGTGCTAGTGCTTCGTAAAATCCACCACCAACTAACATTCAATAGTGGTGACTGAGCTACACTAGGTTATTATTATTATTATTATTATTATTATTAACAAAAGAACATCGTATCTATAAGAAGTAATAGGCCTATACATGAAAGTAATCATTATTGCATTTTTCGAATTGGGTGAGATACAAGTATATAGTACACAGTAATCAATCAAATGGATTAAAGGGTAACTCTAAAACTTGTATGGAGCAAGATTTGTGATATTGATATAAAGTCTTATGTTGCAGGAGTCGTTGAGAAAACGGTTTCTTCAATCTTTAAGTCTTTTATAGTAAGCATTGCAAAATTAGTCATCATAAATTTACTAGTATCACTGTGTCTAAAGGACCTATGTCTTTCTAGAGTTGGATTTGTATAAACAAGGGTGGATACATATTTTCTTCGTATTTCTCCGTATAGCGGACAAGCATTAATAACATGGAATTCATTTTTGATCTTAACGTTACCAGTTTGACAGTCTTTCCTCATAGTAGATGCTTTTATATTATTCCTGATTGGCAAGTTCCCCACTCTAAGCACAGTGATTATATAACAAAGATCCTTATCTCCCAACAATTCTAGATATCTTTGACAAATAAATTCTACTCCCTATTATTACTGTAAATGTGGATAATACTTATTATTATTTATGTTATTATTATTATTTTTATTATTATTATTATTATTATTATTATTGTTATTTTATTCGTTTGACTCTGTGATTGGTTTGAGAGTTGCTAGATCATCTCAGATCGTAAGGTATGTTTGGTACGTTAACTCAACGTATGCTGCTGAAGGGTTAACCAGTTTAAACCAAGTAAATTTATCATTGCTGGCATATTGGTGTGTGTTAAGTGTAATCTTGTTTCCCTGTTTAGTTTGGTTGTTGTGTTTTACCGCATAGCAATACAAATATGTTATTTAGTGTCAAGGAAATTGGAGCAATGTGCCTTTTCCAATGGCAGTGGTGCAGCCAACCGAGCCTTATCAGGTGGATGGATTCGAAATGCAGTGCCTTCATAATGAAAGTTTTCGATTCTTCTTTTTGAATTAGTATTTTTTCTCGCTATATAATGGATAGAAACCTTTTACACAACATTAAAGTTTGACTGGCTTTTTTAAATCTCAATAAACAGAACTCACCCTTCAATGTCCCGAATATAGCATATGATACATGTTTCTATTTCCTTCTTTCAGACTTTTTATCATGAGTTATGACTTCCAAAACAGAGAACGAGCATACGAATCTGATTGCACTCTCTCGCTATCCAGGAACAGATAATTAAATTGGTTCAGTTTACTTCCTTTGTAATGTGTTAATATATATATATATATATATATATATATATATATATATATATATATATATATATATATATATATATATATATATATATATATAATAAACAGAGGATAGTTTCTTCTCCTACATTGATACCGGATATATTTCATCATGCGGTGAAATAAAATGTGATATTTTAAAGGAAGTTTAAAATATCACCCTTCGACATAATAACTTCACCTCGGCACCCATTTCCTAAATTCACTTTACTTTTTCATAGGCTGACGTGACTTGAGAGAGCGGTAGGACTGGATTGACCTGACCTGTTGCAGCAAATTACACTTTTGACATTTTGTAAACTATTTGACTTTATCTGGAAACAAAGCATCTTAGATTCAGCAATGCAGCACAGCGGGTTTATTTTCTCGTCAGGATGTAAGAAGAACAAAATTTCTTTATCTAGTACTAATGTCCATGTCTAAAATATAAGGCAGTTTTGTTGTTTGTTCTCGCTCCCTCTTTTGGTGTTGTTTTTAGGTTGGGTTTTATTTTATTTTTTTTTGGGGGGGGGGGGTTGCTGCAAGTACATCTTTTGTAGGCCTTCAGTATATAAGATGTGTTTGTCACATGTGAAAATATGGGCATAAAAATTTGAAAATTATTTCGCCAATAATTTCTATATTTCACACTTAGGTATATTATAAATAACTTTATTATTTGGTACATAAAGGAATGCATGTTATATGTTGCACTTAATATAAGGTTACATAACTATTACATAATTGCCTGTTAAGTAACGTAAATGTTGCTTGTTACAGACCCGTTTTGAAAAACTCTTCTTGATGTGTATACATCCTTCATGGCTGTTTCACCAGACGTATATGGAACCCCATGGTTACCAATCATGAAAATAAACCAATATACATGAAAGCTTCATAGTCTGCTGACGGCATTAATACCCAAACGTCTGCACAGAATCTAATATATCAAGTGTTGTTGCCTATTGGATTTACCTTTCCATCTTCGAGCTGATAACGTCCTTTACAATCTCTTTGAATTTGATGTTCGGTTAGATTTGCCTTCCTTCCTCGACCTGATAACTTATTTATGTATACGACGTTCGTTTAGATTTGCCTATACCTCCTCGATCTAGTTAAGAAATCAGATTTTGCTGTTTCTCCAAACACTGGAACACGAACATTCCAGAAAGTTGATCGATTTGCGTTCACAATCCAATCCATTTGCATTAATATTCATTTAAAAAAATGTCATAAGTGTGTGATCCGAAATTTGAGGCTTTTTTGGGCACTTTCGATAATTGTTTTGTAGCCCACCTTGTGGGGGTGGGTTAATTGGCGGATTGTACCTTCTTACAAGATGTCCTCTTTATTCGGATCTCGTTATCTAGGAGATGATCGCCCTCGGATCGAGTAAATATTAATATAAAGTGTGGAACTTATAGGTGGAATAAATAGAGATCTGAGCAGATGTATAGAACAGAATGACACGAGCCCCCGTTTACGAAAACAATTTAATCAGTTACATAAACAATTGTGATAACACATTACATTAGGAAGATACACTTCTTTTTGAACTAAATCTTTCACCGAATTTCAAACATAAACATATTTATATAAATAGCCGATCAGTTTAAATGATAGAATTGGTTCATAAATAGAATTAAGTGAACAATCGATGTCATTGCCTTGTACAACTTTCTCCTCCAACCTCCCTCTGTCTCGCCTCTTTCCGGCCTTCAAACGTTGTGTGGGTAGGTGGATACGTAAGCATGTAGATACGTAGATATTTGTATCAGTAGGTACGTGGATACGTCACTGTATACGTCAGTGAGCTATTTCCCTTTTTAAAACAGAGAAGCAACCTAAATTTTCTGTCGGTTATTCTACTGGGTATCGATCATTACTCCCCTCTCGTTATGGTCAGATATCGATCTATCGGAATTCAGACAGATACCAAGGCTATCTGGTAAGCTAAACATCGCAGACCATTAACAAACCTAGTCAGTAGTTAAGTGGGATACCCTAGGGACAATGGGACTTAGCATTAAAAAGACCCCTGGGACACTCTAGGGACAATGGAAATTTAACATGGAGAAAAATCGTGAGTCACTCTAGGGACAATGGGAATTTAACATAGAGTTTGGGTCTGTCTAGGGACAAGGGAAATTAACATGGGAGTAGAGTTTGGGTTTGTCTAGGGACAAGGGGAATTGAATATGGGATTTTTTTAAATTTTTTTTTTAAAGTTTTTTTTAAATTTAAATTTAAATTTAAATTTAGAAAAGGGGTAGGCAATGGAAAGGCTATCTCTTTTCGAGAAATATGGCTGGCCCTGAAAAGGGCCTTTGGGTTTATGTTAATATTAATATTAACATAGATGGCATCTGTCACATCTTCTTCTTCTTCTTCTTCTTAAACTCCTTCTAACTACCGGTCCATACACAAGTACCCTCTTGAGACATCCTTGTCTTTCTATGTAAACTCTCCTCATCCATTGACTAGTATCTGTCCTATCAACAACAGTCCACTTGGACCTGACATAATGCACAGCAACAGCAACAGCAACAAGAAGAGGTAAGAAAAAAACAACAGCAACAACAGCAAGAAGAAGTAGCAGCAAAGAAACAAGAGGGTGAAAATCAAACGGCTACGGTACTGTTGGACATTTTAGCGGAGTTAAGAAGTCTGAAACAAATGTATCAGACTTCTTTATCACGACCGAAGAGAATACGACCTTCCCGAGCTAAACACGCCAACCCTGTGACTAAGCCTGTCGTACCACCCTTCGTGATTTCAACCCAATCATCAGAAGTAGGCCTTGGCCGTGGCAAAGGCTTAAGGCAGTTAAAGTTGATTGGTTAAACTCACCCCTACACCAAAATAAAAAGGCCCTTTTCAGGGCCACCCACATTTCTCGAAAAGAAATACAATTTCAATTTGCCAATAACTCAAAAATAAACCCCACCCATTTTACCCTTATAGTACGTGTCTGTGTATGAGTGCGTGAGTGTAGCTTCTTATTTTAAAATCAAAACTCAAAGACACTTACCTTATATCATTCATGTATTCTTTTATCCATTTTTTTACAATCCAATTCACAATTCACCACAGAACACTTTAATTAAAAGTTCATTGACTTCTTCTTTCTCCTTGTTTAGTCTCTCTGTTTTTTGAATTTCTTCACCGTTTTTACCTCATTTTCTTCCCTTCTTCTTTTCTTCTCCTGTTTCTTTTTCTTCACCTGTCTTCTTTCTTCCTCTTCTTCCTCTGAAGAATCCCTCTCTTCTTCCGAAGAATCCCTCTCTTCTTCTGAAGAATCCTTCTTTTCTTCTGACTCCTCTTGTTTCTTTTTTGGGCAATCTGGAGACCAATGTCCTTTTTCTTTACAATAATAACAGGTATCTTGACTTTTGTCTCTTTTAGTCCCTGTTTTTGTTCTTTTTTGACGGTCTGGACACTCTGAAGACCAATGCCCTTTCTTCTGACAGATATAGCAAGTATCTTGACTTTATCTCGAAAGGAAGGAGAGTAGTCCGTCGGCTGGTCTGAAGAGAATTTTCTAATGACCCCTCGCAAAGCTCTGACGAAACGTTCCATCTGGGTAGTCTCTTCCATCGTTGTACTCGGCTTGAGAGTGAAATGAATAGTGAAAGGACAAGACACACACCCTTTTTATATACGCTGGTTTGCCAAGACTATAAATTAGTCTGTGGTGTTTAAACTTGAGTCATTTGACGTTTTGCACTCAAGATGAAACGATCCCATTCATTCGAGAAGAAAGAAGAAGAAGAAAGTAAGAGGCAGAAACATGATCTATCGCCTCGTACCAGGGCTAAAATCTTGGCACAAATTCATGCCAGTGATTTTGAAGAGGACATGAGTGAACCAGAATCCGAACCCTCTAAACCAAGTTCACCACCCTTAGTCAACCCTGAAAAGTACTATTCCATTCGAGAGACGGAAAAGCGCTCCTCTAGAAAATTTAGAACCACGGCTTACACCTACACGGTGAAGTTTAAAGATTTCAAGGCCGACGTACCCTTGGAGAAAGCAGAAGGGTTTATCACCGAGATGTGGGATTCTTTGCTCACCTCACTCAAGCGACAATGTCAACCCAAAGAAGACGATCGCTTGACACTATCCATACAACACGACGGTTTGAAATCCCCTGTTTGGATCGAGTTTAGCAGACCCGCAGAACTAACCCCTTCCAAAGTCATGGACAAGATTCAACACGTACAACAATCTAATGACCAGTTTGACATCACCGATGGTAAAGCCACACTGAAAATGGCTCACGTCTCTCTTCCTCAAGGGACAGGACGCAAAAAGATGTTATTGGTGGACGACCTTCGCAACACCAAAACAAGTCTCGTCCGAATTAACAACCCTCAAGACCAGATGTGCTTAGCCCGTGCCATCGTGGTGGGACGAACCTATGCCAACAAGAACGACACGGTAGAATGGAAAAGAACCTGGGAGAACATTCGAAAATCGAACCGAACCAAACAACAAAACGAAGCAGAACTCCTGTTGCAACAAGCTGGCCTGTCCAAAGACACACCCTGTGGCATTCCTGAGATGCAAAAATTGCAAGATGCCCTAGCTCCACGCTACACCTTGAAAGTGCACCCTCAAGAAATGCGCGGGTCTCTGTTGTTTCGAGGCCAAGACTTTAAGGACGGAAAATACATTCATGTCTATCATCACGATGACCATTTCGATACCATTACCAGTATCACTGGATTCCTGGGATACGGTTATTATTGTGAGAAATGTGATTATGGTTATAACAATCGAGAGCAACACAAGCATTGTGGATTGAAATGCCCAGGATGTTTGGCCTCTCCACCCTGTCTGAGCGAAGAACCAGTGCCTTGTTCAACTTGTCTGCGTACGTTTGTCAGCCCTGCCTGTTACCAGCAACATCTGAAGACGCAAGGTTCACAGCAGAAATGTGCTTGTCAGCTCTTGAGATTGTGCCCAACCTGTGGACAAGGCATACTTACCAACAATGCCAAGGCACACGTATGTCGAGGAAAGAAAAAATGTCACGTTTGTCACCACATCGTGGACTTGGAACACGAATGCTACGTGCAAAAATACCAACCCCCACCAGAGAAAGAGGACGGTCACAAGAAGAAAGGCAATTTCATCTTTTTCGATTTCGAATGCATGCAAGAGACTGGCATTCACATCCCTAATTTCTGCGTGGCTCATCGAGCGTGCGAGAAGTGCATTCAAGAACCTATCTTCAGTCATTGCCCTCACTGCAGCAAGATTCCTGGAGGGCGTGAAAAAATCTTTCGGGGACCAAACACGTTAGCCGATTTTGCCCAATGGGTCTTAGACCCCATCGACAAGACGTGGAGCAAAGAGGACATCGAACGTTACGGAGATTGTCATCGTCATGCCACGGTGATGGCTCACAATTTCTCCGGATACGATGGACAGTTTCTTTTGAGGTACTATACGGAATATGGCACCGAACGTCCTAAAGTGATTTTGAACGGAGCCAAAATCATTTTCATGCAAGTGGGACAAGTACAGTTTAAAGATTCGATGAGTTACTTGGCCATGCCTTTGAGCCGAATGCCTAAAACGTTTGGAATGACAGAAATGGCTAAAGGGTACTTTCCACACTTTTTCAATACGGAAGCCAATCAACATGCTGTTCTACCCCATTTGCCTGAGGCTCACTATTACGACCCTGACAACATGCGTACCGAACAACGAGAAGCTTTCTACGCTTGGTACCAAGCTCACGCCTCGGACCCTTTCGACTTTCAGGAAGAAATGTTAAAGTATTGTCGTTCCGACGTGGACATTTTACGGCGTTGCTGTGGAAAATTTCGAGAACTGTTCATGGAACACGGAGGGGTCGATCCTTTGAAAGAAGCTTGCACCATTGCCAAAGCGTGTTCCTTAGTGTACCGCCAACGATTCATGCCTGAAAACACCGTGGCTGTCATCAGTCCTCAAACAACCCACTATGTCAAGCGTCAATACTCGGTCAAAGCCCTACGTTGGTTACATTACTTGTGCGACAAGGAAGACAAATGGATTGAGCATGCCCGCAACGGAGGAGGCGAAAAGACCATCGGAACGTATTCGGTCGATGGCTGGGACTTAGAAAGCCCCAAGATCGTGTACGAGTTTAACGGTTGCTTATTTCACGGATGTCCCGTCTGTTACCCTGACCGTCGCACTAAAAATCAGTTTTTGCAACGAACCATGGAAGACTTGTACCAGGACACTTGTCAGCGACGCCTAAAGTTAGAACAGCAAGGATACCAAGTGGTGGAAATGTGGGAACACGAGTACGATCACCGTTTGAAAACCGATCCCGAGTTTAAACGCCTCGTGGAAAGTTACCAGTTCATGGACCCGCTGAACCCGAGGGATAGTTTGTACGGAGGAAGGACCAATGCCACCTGTTTGCTGTACCAAGCCGACGAAGAGAAAGGAGAAGAAATCAAATACTTGGACGTGTGTTCGCTGTATCCCTACGTGTGCAAATATTGTCGCTTTCCTGTAGGGCACCCGCAATTGTTCACGGAACACATCGACCTGAAAAACATTCGACAATACGAAGGCTTGATCAAGTGTAAAGTTTTGCCTCCCACGAACCTATACCATCCCGTCTTACCTCACCATTGTCAAGGCAAACTGATGTTTCCATTGTGCCGTACTTGTGCCGAAACGTGCAACCAGGACCAACCTTGCCATCACAGCCAGGAAGAACGTGCCTTGACGGGAACCTGGGTCAGCGTGGAATTGTTCAAAGCCCTGGACATGGGATACCAACTGTTAGAAGTGTACGAAATTTGCCACTTTCCCAAGACACAACAGTACCACAAGGGTGACCCTACTCAGAAAGGCATTTTCGCCGACTACGTGGATGCCTTTTTGAAACTGAAACAAGAAGCCAGCGGCTATCCTTCCTGGTGTGACACTCCCGAAGACCAAATACAATTCAAAGAGAAATACTACGCACAAGAAGGCATCTCTTTAGACCACATCGAAAAAAACGAAGGCAGGCGATCGTTTGCCAAAGTGATGTTAAATTGCTTGTGGGGTAAAATGGCACAACGACCGTGTTTACCCAAGACGGAATATTTGACAGAACCTTCCCGCTACTTCCAGATGATTCACGACAAAAACCAAATACATGAAACACGTGGACGTCGTTCGAGAGGATTTGATCTTGGTCAATTACGAAGAAGATCTGGACTTTGTACAAGACGACCCTTTTGGAAATGTCATCATTGCGGCTTACGTGACAGCTCATGCTCGCTTAAAATTGTACGAAGCTTTAGAACTGTTAGAAGAACGCGTCCTGTACTTTGACACGGACAGTTGCATTTACATCCATCACCCGATTCAACAGCACCCTGACATCGAAGGAGACCGTTTAGGAGCCTGGACAGACGAGCATCCCGACGACAAGATTCTAAGTTTCGTCAGTGGTGGTCCCAAAAATTACGGCTACGAATACCGGGACAAACAAGGAGAAGTGCACACGACGTGCAAAGTGAAAGGACTGACTCTGAATCATCGTACCAGTCGAGTGGTCAACTTTGGGGTATTGAAAGAAGCCTTGCAATCGAGAGAGGATGGAAACTTTAAAGTGACCACCTATCAACCGAACAAGATTGTACGTTTACCCACTCACCACATCGTCAGTCGACCCTTGGAAAAAGTCTATCAAATTGTATACCAGAAGCGAGTGCGACTTCCCAATCACTTCACCTTACCGTACGGTCACGTCGGTATTGGTCTGTATATGAAAAGGAACCCTAGGCAAGATCGATAGTTCATTGTTCATTGAAGTAACTTACCATGTCGTTGACGGAGAAGAAACCAGATTGGTTAGGAGTCAAATGTTGGACATCACCGAGACCAGGGTTTTGAGGCTTGGACACAAGAGGTGGCCCAGTATGCACGAGAGTTATTCAAGGAAAAAAGTTACTTTTCAACCTGTGTTAGTGACGGTGCCAGAAGAACCCGTCACCCAGGACAGGACTGTCGTGGACAGGCCTGAAAGACCCTTTCGGGAGGACACTTGTGTGACCTTACCCCTACTATAGAACTGGTTAGAACTTTACCCAAAACATGTTGTACAGACACTTGTGTTTATTCCACGTTCATGGTTATCATGTGCCTTTTATTCTTGTACTTAAGCCTTTGGCTTTTATGCATTTTTGTCTTTCGTATTCATGTTTGAAACATTCAATAAACGTGTTCTGAAAAAGTATATAAACTCTTGTCTTGTTTGTTTTTTCGTGTCACAAGTGACATTTCTCACACCATGGCTACCTCTGCTGTCTCTGCTCCCTCTTCCTCTACTGTCAAAGTCATCGACGAACACTTAGATCGTGCCAGTTGGGAGGCTTTGTATCTTCGCCATCCCTTTAACATGCTCATTGCTGGACCTAGCGGTTCAGGCAAAACCGAATTCGTCAAACGTTTGATCGAACATAAACATCATTTGATCGATCGACCACCTCAACGAATCGTGTGGTGTTACAAAGAGTGGCAATCGGCGTACAGCCTCTTGCGAGAAAGTCAAGGCGATTCCATCGTGTTTGTGGAAGGCATTCCTAAAGAAGACGACGGCATCGTCTCTGACTCCCGTCTAACCCATTTGGTCATTTTCGACGACATGTTAGGAGAAGACGAAGAAGAAATTAAACTGTGGTTCACGCGCAAAGGGCATCACCGTAATGCCAGTGTCGTTTACATCACCCAAAATTTGTTTCAACAAAGTAAAGCCCATCGCACCATTAGTCTCAATGCGCATTACGTGGTCTTGTTTAAAAGCCCTCGAGATAAATCGCAAGTGCAAGTCTTAGCCAAACAGTTAGGAACGCCTTGGCTGACTCAGGCGTACGACGATGCCACTCAAACTCCACACGCCTATTTACTCGTCGATTTGAAACCTACGACTCCCGAGGATTTGCGATTTCGTACCCACTTATTTCACCACTGGTGCCAAGACGGAGGGCCTGTCCTGTACACGTCTCCGTCCTCGACTTCATTTCACTCCCCATAAAAAAATCTATAAAAACCTCAGACCCTTTTTTCGTCTGTCTCACTCTCAGTGCGAACATGACGTCCCTTCAGTCGCATCTTCCCGTCAAATTGATTCGTGCCTTGTATGGCATCAGTCGAGAAAAAGATCCACAAACACGAGCTCGTGTCTTAGAAGCTAGTCTCAAAGAAGTCTTACGATGGTTCACGGTGACAGCACGTCAATTAGTCCAAGGAATCATTCAGATTCCTCATCAAACCAAACGCTTTTTCGATCGAAACAAAGTCGCTTTGGTCCAACTGGCCGATCCCCGCATCGACACTCAAACCAAAAAACAAATCATTTTGAAACCTGGAGGGAGCGGTACTCTAGGAGGGGTCATCATTCGCTCACTCTTAAGATGGGATCCTAATGCCCCCAAAGTTATCCCCAAGACAAAAGTCCAACGAAGCCCCAAGAAGAAAAAGACCAGGTCCCCAAGGAGAACTTCTCCAGTGGCAGGACCCTCCTCTGACCAGACACCACCACCACCCCGGAAAAAGAAAGGAAGCCCCCAGAAAAAGAAAAGTCCACAGAAAACTAGTCGCAAGAGAGGCACTTCGGCCAGGACGCAACCTTACACTCGCAAACCACGACCTGCCACGGCGGTGACTGCGTCTCCGGCAGCTTCACGTTTGTCCACTTCTCCGTTAATGACACCAAGAACTGAAGAGTACTTGGAGACGTTGATCACACCAAGAACTTCTCCGTTGATGACCCCCAAAAGAACTTCCCCAGTGGCAGGACCTTCCAATTTAGTGGCAGTGGCTGCTGCTCACAAAGTACCTTCTCCCAAAATCAAAGTTCAAGAAAGATCGGGCATGTTACAAAGTTTGCTGGATTTGTCCAAGCAAGAACTGGCTCGATTGAGTCCGTTACGTACCCCTGCACGACGTGTCATGCCTGTCCTCAAACTAATACGACGTAAAGACAATCAGTGGCGACGCGTTCCAGTATAAAAAAGGCCTGTGACCAAGTCGGGTATCAGTGTTTTTTTTTTGGTGCTCCTGAAGACTCAAAGATGTCACCCTCCAGAAAACCCCAAGGAAAGAAAAGGAAAGGACTGCCACCACGTTTAGCCAAACATGGGGACATGTTATCTGTCCTGTCCAAAGCTTCTCCACCCCTACGAAAAAAACTCATTCAAACAGCCTCCAAAGAGGTCATCGATACCGTGTGCGAATGTTGTTTGAACGTTTTGAAAGGCACGATCCCTTTGTCTAAACACCAGAAACAATGCTTAGGCAAACATCGTCACGTTCTTCGCCAAATGGTTCAAAAGAAAATTCCCATTCGTCAAAAAAAGAAGATGTTAGTGCAACGTGGAGGTATTTTACCTCTCTTGTTAGGCCCCATACTGAAAGGAGTCTTGGGAACCATGTTGGGAGGACTGGTGGGAGCAAGATAAAAAGGCCTCGGAAGTTCCAAGATCTCAGAATCGACCCCTGACAACCCCATGGAAGGACGAAAACTAGCTTTAGTACCTTACAAACGATGGATGGAATACCATCGGTGGCAAGAACAACACACCCCGCATTTACCTCCCAATCCCCATTTGAGCGAGATGTCCCAGTTACAACACGAATTGCAGTCCTTGATGGATCGCCAAGATTTGTCCGAAACAGAAAAATCGCAAAAGTACGGTCAACTCTTGCAACGACTGCAACTCTTTCACCAGAAAGCTTTAGACGAAACAGCTCTACCCACTCTGAAAGATTTTAAGACCTTGATGAAAAGTCCAGCACCATCACCAGTACCAGTACCAGTACCACCAGTACCCGTGACCAAGACAGAAAAAGGAGAAGAAGAGGAAGGGTTTCAAACTCCACCAGAAAAAGTACGCAAGTTAACAACACCACCTACCTCCAGAATTGGATGGATTAAAAAGATGATGGCCACCCCTTCTTCCTCACAAGAGAAAAAGAAAGTGAAGACAGAAGTGAAGACAGAAGTGAAACAAGAACCGATATCCCCCGCTCAGACATCCTTCTCCTCTTCGACACCTATTGCTGGCCGCACACGCAAAGCATTGCAATCCAAGAAAATACCCCAAGAGAAAAAGAGTAGCCTCCTCCAAGAGTGGGTGTCTTATTAACACACCAACCAACACACCAAAAATGGAAAAAGTCTTAGCCAGCATTTACTACGATCCCTCCCATCCTGCAGGTTACGCAGGAGTTCAAAAATTGTATCGTGCTGCCAAAACGCGACTGAAAAGTCTCCGTTTACCTCAAGTGCAACGATGGTTACAAGAACAAGCTACCTACACTTTACACAAACCCATTCGACGCAAGTTTGCCAGAAGTCGCACCCGAGTGGAAGGCATCGATCATCAATGGCAAGCCGATTTAGCCGATGTCTCTCATTTGGCCAGCTACAATCGTGGCTACAAATATTTGTTTTGTGTCATCGACGTCTTTTCCAAATTTGCCTGGGTCGTGTCCTTGACTTCCAAATCGAGCAGCGAGTTAGTGCGAGCCCTGCAACGGGTGTTGAAACAAAGCGGTCGTCACCCTCTTCGATGGCAAACGGACAAAGGCACCGAATTTCTGAACCAAGCTTTCCAAAAAGAATTAAAGAAACATGACATTCATTTTTTTACCACCGAGAATCCCGAAACCAAAGCCAGCATCGTGGAACGTTTTCAACGCACTTTGAAAGAACGCATGTGGAAATATTTTACGCATCACCACACTCTGAAGTACATCGACATCTTACCGCACCTGGTGCAAGCGTACAACCAATCTTGCCATCGAAGCATCGGACGTGCCCCGCAAGACGTGACTCCCGACAACGAAGTGTTGGTGTTTGAGCGTCTGTTTGGTACGTCCCCGACGAGGGCTGTCCCCGAGAAAAGTGGAATGTTGGCCGTAGGACATTGGGTGCGCATTGGCAAAACCAAACGCACTTTCGACAAAGGTTACTTACCTAACTGGACGACCGAATTGTTTCGCGTCACTGGACGAGTGCATGGCCGTCATCCTGCCGTCTATAAATTGGAAGACATGAACGGAGAAGTGCTCAAAGGAACGTTTTATTTGCCCGAGTTACAACGTGTCACCAAAAAAGAAGACGACGTGTACGACATCGAAAGCATTCTCGAACGCAGAACCCGTAAAGTGGGCAAACGACGTGTCAAAGAAGTCAAAGTACGTTGGAAAGGATATCCACCCAGTTTCGATTCTTGGATCGACGCTTCGCAAGTCATCGACTATAAAAAGAAGTGACCATCATGCCCTTTCACACAGCAGACGCAGCTACGTCGACCACTCCTCCTTCACCTAGTTCTTCTGTGCAAGATTTACAAAAACAACCCTTGTGGGTGTGGTGTGGAGAACGTGTGCCTAAAACGCAAATCGTCTTTTTCTGCCAAATCTTCGTGGTGTATTGTGTCATCGGGGCAGCCATCGCCAATTTGAGTTTGCAACAAGGAGACAAACAATTGTGGACCATTTTATTGAGCAGTTGCATCGGTTACCTGCTTCCCAATCCCTCCCTGAAATTCACCTCGAACGGGAACCCCGGGAACCTTGTGTCCAGTGCCAGTGCCAGTCACCACTTCAACCACAACCAGAACCCCATTTTAGACGGAGACACGCCTCTGACGTCCAGTAATATCCCCTCGGACAGCCACATAACTCTGGAATTATGAGTCACCAAAACCAATTTTACTTAACCTTACCCAGTGACAGTTCCATGGAGGTGTTTCCCAAGAACACGTTGTGCTGTTACACGGCCAAATTACCTCAAGCCATCCAGTTAGATCACGAAGCCCATTGGGAAGTGGCTTTAGTAGAAATGATTCACCCGACCCAAGTCCTCAATGTCCTTCCCAATCAAACTTTTTTTGATGTGGAAGTTCATGACGAGCAAATGCAACAGTGGATGGATAGCAATGTCAAATATGACAAGAAAACCCGTACACAAAATCAAAAGTACACCACCTATCACTTGTTCATTCCCCCAGGCTATTATTTTAGTGGTCAACATTTGGTCAGCACCATAACCTCCAGGTTTAATGTCGTGTTTCTGAAAGCTTTGGAGCATGTCAACAAAAGTGTCACCATGGAGTACCACAAAGCAGCTCGTCGCTTCTTGATGAAATTTGAACGAAGTAAAATCATGTCCATTTTATTTTGTCCTGAATTGTTTGACATGTTGGGCGGAGACATGGACATGAGAAAGACCATGATGAAGAAAAACGAATTACCCATCGTTTACGACAACGAGTCTTTTAGCAAGTTATTTCGTGCCCCGGTAGAACTGAACCAAGGACTGAATTTGATGTTTGTGTACTCCGATGTGGTGGAGTATAACGTGGTGGGACACACCTCCGTACCGTTACTGCGTGTCATTCCTTTCAAAGTAGATTCTGCCACGGGCGCTGACGAGGAAGGTGGAAACACTTACCACGTCCACCGCGAATTTGTACATCCTCACTATTTGCCTGTCAGTAAGTCGTATTTGGACACGGTCAACATTGCTATAAAAGGAGATCTGGGACAAAATATTCCATTCACCAAAGGAAAAGTCACGGTGAAACTCCATTTTCGAAAACGGTTCTCTCACGACTCGTAAGTAAGTCATGTATCCAGTGTACCGAGGGGTTGCTCGACAGCGAGGACACGGCTTAGGAGATATGTTAAAATCGGCCTTTCGTTCGGTGGCCCCGGTGTTGAAACCGATGGTGACACGCGGATTGCACGCCTTGAAAGATGCGGCACTGACGCAAGGCAAAGAATTTCTCCAAAATGTCATCATCGACAAACAAAACCCTAAAGAAGCCTTCATGAGGGCAGGCAAAAATGTCTTGCTGCAAACGGGCAAAGACATTTTAGGCCAACGAGAAACACCTATAAATGCCCTGCACGCTACCGAGTCAGGCATTCAGCAAGGACAAGGCAGAAAGAGACGACGAAGAAAACACCCTTTCACCAGACTTCAAGCGAGAAAGGCCAAGAAAAGAAGAACCGTTCGAGACTTAGACGTTTTCGATTATTGAGAAAAGAGACAAAAAAATGATGCACCGAGAATCTTGCGCTTGTTCCAAGACGGAACTGGACCTGTTTGCCATGCCCCCCACGATGATGACGATGCAAGAATCCCAGTGGGTGGAATTTCACCCCGTCTCCTCACTTACCGATTCCGCTCCCATCGAGTTTGAAATCAAAGGACAGCCCGAAGATTACATCGATCTGAATAGCAGTTACTTGTACCTGAAAGTCAAAATTCTAGATAAGACTGGAGGTGCTATAGACGATGAAGCAGTAGCTCCCGTCAACAATTTCATGCATTCCTTGTTCAGTTTAGTGGACTTGTACTTGAATAACAAACTGGTCAGTAGCAGCATGGATACTTACCCTTATCGTGCCTACCTGGAAAATCTCTTGACGTACGGAATAGATGCCAAGAACACTCATCTCAATGCCTGTGTGGTATGGGAAGCTGACGAACCTACCAAGTTTGAAATATTGGAAACTGATGAAAAGAAAGACAACAATGATGGATTTGTAGAACGAAGAAAGAGAATCACGGGAGCCGACACAAGTTTAGAACTGATGGATCGTTTGCATTTGGACATGTGGTTGCAAGAAAAGTATTTGCTGAACGGGGTGGATGTCCGTCTGAGACTGAATCGTAGCAGTGCCGCTTTCCATTTGATGGCTGATAGTGACGGTTACAAAACCAAAATCCTAGAAGCCAGACTCTACGTACGCCGTGTGGAAGTGTTACCTAAAGTGGGAAACGACATCAGTCAGACGTTGAGCAGAACGACCGCCAAGTATCCCATACGACGCGTGGAAGTGAAAACCTTCACCATTCCCAAGGGACAGCGATCCATGATCGAAGATCATCTGTTCCAAGGACAGTTA